>JACBWV010000610.1:158355826-158409932 GCA_013435795.1 Chlamydomonas sp. ICE-L | reverse complement strand
AAACCCATATCACAGCTCTCCACCTCACCCACCACATATCTCCCCGCCGCCACCCACCCATCCTCCCACGATCCCCCACCTCACACACCCATCTCATCCCCGCCCACCACCTCTCCCCACCTCACCACCATCTACCCCACCTCCCCGCCTCAACACCACCAACACCCATATCCGCCGTCTCACTCACCTCCTACCCCTCAACCATCCCCCATTTGTTTTTCCCACCCACCCACCACATATCCCCAAGCACTCAACCAAAAAATCCCCCCCTCATAACCCATAAATCCCCACACCTGACCCACATATAGACCAACCTCACTCAACAATTCCCACCCACTTTACCCAGCTCCCCAACCTCACTCAACCCTCTCTCACCCCACTCACCCATCTCCCATCTCATCACCAGCTCCCCCCCCCCCTAACCAGCCCCCACTCACTCAACCAATCTCGTCCCATATAACCCACCTACAACCACCCTCTCCCTGCCTAAACCACCTGCATAGCGCTCGGCCCCTCGTTGAACCCGGGTACGACGATGGGGAGTCAGTCTGCGTGGGACTTGCCAATATGCCGCGGACCAACGCGATCGTCCAGACAAGCCGCACCACCCGGACTTGCATGACTGTGCTCGGCACTGAATCTGGCAGTAGTGTGGGCTGCAGCTGTAGAATAGTCATCAGCATGGGCAGCAGCACTGTCTGGCTGGGGCAGCACCTGGGGGCAAGGTGTAGTTTATGTTTAGGAATAGGTTCATATTTAGGAATAGGTTCATATTTAGGAATAGGTTCATATTTAGGAATAGGTTCATATTTAGGAATAGGTTCATATTTAGGAATAGGTTCATATTTAGGAATAGGTTCATATTTAGGAATAGGTTCATATTTAGGAATAGGTTTAGGAATTGGTTTATGAATAGGAAGCCGAGTCTGCATAGGAAGCCGAGCCTGTATCCCTAAGACAAGGCTCCTTTTTTACCACGCCCTACCAGGTGTTATCATAATTTAGGAATTGGTTTAGGAATAGGAAGCTGAGTCTGCATACATCGGTGGCATGGAAAGCTGCATACGCAGCATAGGCAGCAGTAGGGCTGTCAGGCTGGCCAGCACCTGCAGAATAGGTTTATGAATAGGACGCTGAGTCTGCATTTAGCAAGAGTAGGTTGAGGAATAGGGAGCATAGCCTGTATCTCCAGCAGGAGCATGAGCAGTGGGCTGGGCAGCATGGGCAGCTGTAACAGCAGCAATGTCAGGCTGGCCAGCACTTGAAGGATAGGTTTAGGAATAGGTTCATATTTAGGAATATATTTAGGAATCGGTTTAGGAATCGGTTCATACTTAGGAATATGTTTAGGAATCGGATTAGGAATCGGTTCATACTTAGGAATATGTTTAGGAATCGGATTAGGAATAGGTTCATATTTAGGAATAGGAAGCACAGCCTGTATCTCCAGCAGTAGCATGAGCAGTAGCTTGGGCAGCTGCAGTAGGAGCAATGTCAGGCTGGCCAGCACTTGCAGGATAGGTTTAGGAATAGGTCCATATTTAGGAATATGTCTAGGAATCGGTTTAGAAATAGGAAACATAGCCTGTATCTCCAGCAGTAGCACGAGCAGTAGGATGGGCTGCTGCAACCGCAGCACTGCCAGGCTGGCCAGCACCTGTATAATAGTTGTAGGAATATATTTATGAACAGGTTCATATTTAGGACTAAGTTTATGAATAGGTTTATGAAAAGGTTTATATCTATGAATAGGTTTATGAATAGGTTTATGTGTATGAATAGGTTTATGAATAGGTTTATATTTATGAATATATGTATGAATAGGTAAATGAATTAATTTAGAATAGGAAGCTGAGTCTGCATACAGCAGTGAAATGGGAAGCAGCATTGGCAGCAGCAGTAGCAGGGCTGTCAGGCTGGCCAGCACCTGCAGAATAGGTTTCGGAAATAGAAAGCTGAGTCTGTTCCTGAGAATATATCAGGGATAGGTTAAGGAATAGGCTTTAGGATTAGGAAGCTAAGTTTGTATTTCTAGCAGTGGCATGGGAAGAAGCAACAGCAGCATTGGCAGCAGCAGAAGCAGGACTGTCTGGCTGGCCAGCACCTGCAGAGTAGGGGACCCCCCCCACCCCCCAGGCCAGCACCTGCAGAGTAGGTGACATAGGAAAAGGTCACATGGAAAGCCGAGCCTGCATATCTAGCAGTAGCAAAGAGAAGACCTTTTACAAGAGATAAAGCTGAGGAAAGAAGCAGCCCCCCCCCCCCCCCCCCCCCCCCCCCCCCCCCCACCCACACACACACACCCCGCAAACACAGCCTGTCTAGCCTGCACCTGCTGTGTAAATCATGTAGGATGAATCTAGCTAATAAGCGTAGATAAAGCAGCATGCAGCATTAGCAGCAACAGCAGCAGTAACAGGAGTAGCAGCAGTAACAGGTGCAGCAGCAGTAACAGGAGCAGCAGCAGTAACAGGAGCAGTTGCAACACAGCCTGTGTAGCCCGCACCTGCTGTGTAAATCATGTAGGAGGGTGCGCCTGCATCTCCGCCAGTATCTTGGTAGCCTGTGCCTGGCTGCTGTTGGCCTGCCAGGCTGTCCTGGGAGAATGTTCCGGAAGATTCTGCAACTGAGGCCGCCAGCTTGCGCTTCATGCGCTCCACCAGCTCATCCATGTCAGCCCCAGCTGGGCGCTCGGCCTTGTGTTGGAAGGCATCTTCGTGGGGGAACCTGGAAAATGAGCGGACGTACTTTGCTTAGACACTTGCACAATTTTTGTTTATTGTTTATACAAATACTTAGATTTTGATTGCTTATGATGATGATGGTGATGATGATGACGACATTTTCCCTGATAATTATGTTACTGCCTGAGACAGCGGGCAGCAAAATTGTACATAAAAACCACGCCCCACCTGGCGTTATCTGATACATACATACACTTTATACTGTTTGGATCGCCAAGTATACACATTATGCAATTGATTAGCTCAATCTGCTAAATGTAATTTACTTGCACATTGTAGCACCAACTTGCCCCCTGACCCCTCTCTCTCTCTCTCTCTCTCTCTCTCACACGCAATTGTGTTATTTCCTCTGTTGGTGACACTTCCTGCATACCATTGTTCTCCAACCCTCCTTGTTATCACCTGGGCTCCAGTTTGAGATGGCCAAAATCTCCAACCAACGTATTTGTCCCATCCCCACCTCTCTCTCTCTCTCTCTCTCTCTCTGGTTAACGGTGTTACACAATTTCATTGCGGTCCAGCCACACAGTAATCAAAAACACAAAAACAGCATGAGGAATAAGTCATCTAGTCAGCCAATTAATGTTGAGAAAGTACAGTAAGCCATATCTACAAGATCTAGTGAAGGGGGGGGGGGGGGGGGGGGGGGGGGATCCCTCCGTGACACAAAAAATCATTCCCTCTCTCTCTCTCTCTCACCATGCACTCCCACCCTCTCTCTCTCCCCCACACTCACTCTCGCCCTATCTCTCTCACACTCACTTTGCCCTCTCTCTCTCTCTCTCTCTCTCTCTCACACACCCAACTGCGTTCCTTCCTCTGATCGTGACCATCCTGCATACCACTGCTCTCCAACCCTCCCTGTTCTCAGTTTCTCACCTGGGCTCCGGTTTGATGGTCAAAATCTCAAACCAACGTGTTTGTGAACTCCCCACCTTCTCTCTCTTTCTCTCTCTCTCTCTCTCTCTCTCTCTCTCTCTCTCTCTCACACACACACACTCAACTGCATTCTTTCCTCTGATCATGACCATCCTGCGTACCATTGCTTTCCAACCCTGGTGGTCGGCCCCAGAGCAAGCAAACGGGCTGGCCCCCGAAACCTCACTCCTCGTAATAAGGCGTACTATTTATTTATTGTCCAGCCCTCCCTGTTTTCACCTGGGTTCCAGTTTGAGATGGCCAAAATCTCAAACCAACGTGTTTGTGAACTCCCCACCTTTCTCTCTCTCTCTCTCTCTCTCTCTCTCTCTCTCACACACACACCCAACTGCGTTCTTTCATCTGATCGTGACCATCCTGCATACCATTGCTTTCTAACCCTGGTGGTCAGCCCCAGTGCAAGCAAACAGGCTGGCCCCCTCAACCTCACTCCTCGTAATAAGGCGTTCCATTTATTTATTCTCCACCCCTCCCTGCTCTCACCTTGGCCCCAGCTTGAAATGGCCAAAGTCTCCGACCAATGCGTTTGCAAACCTCTCCCCCCCCCTTTCTCTCTCCCCCTCTCTCTCTCTCTGGTGAAAGGTGTTGCCTATTGCCACCACAATTGATTCTCGCTCCCTCCCTCCCGACTCCCTCCTCCTCTCTCTCTCTATCTCTCTCGCTCTCTCTCTCTCTTTTCTCTCTTTTCTCTCTTTCTTTCTTTTTCCTCTCTTTCTCTCCCCCCCTTTCTCTCTCTCTCCCTCTCCCCCCCTTTCTCTCTCTCTCTCTCTCTCTCTCTCTCTCTCTCTCTGGTTAACGGTGTTACACAATTTAATTGTGGTCCAGCCACACAGTACTCAAAAACACAAAAAATATCATTAGGAATAAGTCATCTAGTCAACCCTATTATTGAGGGCCTAAGTCATCTGGTCAACCCTATTATTGAGGGCCTAAGTCATCTGGTCAACCCTATTATCTCCCTCTCTCTCTCTCTCTCTCTCTCTCTCTCTCTATGGTGAACAATTTGATCTCTCTCTCTCTCCCTCTCCCTAAGACTCCCACACACCTTTCTCTCTCTCCCACTCACTCTCTCCCACCCACCCACCCTCTCTCTCTCTCACTCATCTAGGCCCCGGCTTGAGATGACCAAAGTCCCCAACCCACGTGTTAGCGACCCCCCCCCCCCCCCTTTCTCTCTCTCTTTCTCACACTCACTCTCTCTTGCCCTATCTCTCTCTCACACCCTAAACCCTCCCTGTTCTCACCTGGGCCCTAACTTGAGAAGTCTGCGTTTGCGACCCCCCCTTTCTTACTCTCTCTCTCTCTCTCTCTCTCTCTCTCTCTCTCTCACCTTTTCTCTCTCACACTCACTCTCTCACACCCACCTTCTCTCTCTCTCTCTCACACTCACCTGGGCCCCGGCTTGAGATGGCCAAAGTCTCCGACCCACGTGTTAGCGAACTTGCTCACTTCAGGTCTCACCCCTGAATACGCCCTAGCTGGTCGATCAGCAGATATAGCTCTTCCCGCACCACTGCCCCCTGCGTTGGCCTTACTGCCATCTCCCAGAGGGACCTCCCACTTTACCCCCCGGGCCCCAGCAACCAAGCCAGGTGCGCCGAAAGCGACCTTGGGGGGGGGCTGGGCCCCCCCCAGCGGCTGTGAGGAAGCTGGCACTCCAGATGCAGCTCCGGAACCACCATCAGGTGGTGGGAAGCTGGCTCCCGGCCATGAGCTTTGTATGGGGGCTGAAGCATTGGCTGCCAGCATGTCGGCCATGGTTGGCATTTGGCTTAGAAAAGCAGGGGGCTCATGGGAGGTGGAGGCCCCCCCTGCGGCGGGCCTGCCACTGCTGTAGCCCCCACTTGCTGAGAAGTTCACGCTGCTATTAGGGTTCATGGTGCTTGCGGCGTAGGCACTAGCTGGCGTGTTGCCCTCAGGTGCCCTGGGAGGGAAAGCGCTCGTCTGGGGCCATTGGCCTGCCTTGTCATGTACTGCTGATGTACCGGCTGCTGGCTCAGCTCCAGCTTCCCCTGACATGAACCAGGAAGTCCAGGGACTGCTTTCCAAGCGATCTGCCAGCTCAGAGGGGGGGCTTAGCCCCCCCCCACCAGACTGCTGTTGCGACGCAGGAGCTGCCCCCTCATACTGGACGGATCCCCTCGGAGTGGAGGATCGGGCGGAGCCCCCCCCTAGGGCGTGGTTGACAGCTCGCCTGCGTGCCTCCATCTTCATACGTGCTGACTCCTTGTCGCGTTCCACCATCTCCTTCACTTTGGATTGGACGTTGCTGCGATTGGGACCCGTCCACCTAGGCTTTGCCTTTGTCTTCTCATTGCTTTGCCCCTAGGGGTGGGGTGGGGTGATGAGGGGAGTGGTGATAGGGGAGTGGTGATGAGTGGTGAGGAGGGGAGTGGTGAGGTGGGTGAGGTGATGAGGGGAGGGGTGATGAGGGGTGATGAGGGGAGGGGTAAGGAGGGGTGGGTTGGGGAGGGTGATGAGGGGGAGGCTGATGAGGGGTGGGGTGATGAGGGGTGGGGTGAGGAGGGGTGGGGTGAGGAGGGGTGGGATGAGGAGGGGTGGGGTGAGGAGGGGTATGTGAGGAGGGGAGGTGGGGTGGAGTGAGGCAGGGTGAGTGAGTGAGGGTGATGAGTGAGGGGTGATGAGGTGAGGGGTGATGAGGTGAGGGGTGATGAGGTGAGGGTGATGAGGGGAGGGGTGAGGAGGTGAGGGGTAAGGAGGGGTGAGGAGGGAGGGGTGATGGGGTGAGGGGTGAAGAGGTGAGGGGTGAGGAGGGGTGAGGAGGGGTGAGGTGAGGAGACACCCATATGCATGCCTGATTGTAAATAGATTGGAGCAAACATATTTTATATTGTATACATGCTTGTCGCATTCCACCATCTCCTCCAAGACTTTGAATTGAATGTTGCTGCAGTTGGGACCCCCAAAACCCCCGACCCGGCCCTTCGGGCTGCCTACTCAAATCGCTACCAGGAGCCTAACCTTGAAAAACACAAAATCTCGAATTGCTACCAGAAGACCCCATTTCTGAAACGGGAAAAAGTATATTTGTTTGGGGGGGGGGGGGGGGGGGGGGGGGGGGTAGGAAACATGCATTCTGACTGTTGTTGCCAAATCAGCCAGTGCTGCTGAGCTTCTGGTGCTTACCCCAGTAGCTGGCCCAAGGAGCTGCCTAGAAGCTAGAAGTAAAAGCCCTGTAACAGTCCATTCATTCCATATTTTCATCAGCACCACCCATCCGCCCACCTGATCAAAGTTGACTGGCACTATGACCCCAGAAGGTAACAGGGCGAAGACAAATGTCCTGTAACAGTCCATCCATTTCATCTTTTCATCAGCACCACCCACCCGCCCACCTGATCAAAGTTGACTGGCGCCATGAGCCCAGAAGGCAACAGCGCAAGGAGAAAATACCTGTAAGAATCCATTCACTTTATGTTTTCATTAGCACCACCGTCCCACTCACCTGATGAAAGTTGACTGGCACTATGACCCCAGAAGGCAACAGGGCAAGAAGAAGAGCCCTGTAACAGTCCATCCATTTCATCAGCACCACACATCCGCCCACCTGATCAATGATGACTGGCACCATGAGCCCAGAAGGCAACAGGGCAAGGAGAAGAGCCCTGTACAAGACCATTCATTCCATGTGTTCATCAGCACCACCCATCCGCCCACCTGATCCAGGTGGACTGGCGCCATGACCCCAGCAGGCAACAGCCCAAAGAGAAGAGCCCTGTAACAGTCCATTCATTTCACGTCTAATCAGCACCACCCACCCACCTGGGCAATGATGACTGGCACCATGACCCCAGAAGTCAACAGCAAAAAGAGAAGAGCCCTGTTACAAACAGTCCATGCATCCCATGTGTTTATCAGCACCACCCACCCACCTGATCAATGATGTCTGGCACCATGACCCCAGAAGGCAACAGCAAAAAGAGAAGAGCCCTGTTACAAACAGTCCATTCATTCATGTGTTTATCAGCACCACCCACCCACCCACCTGATCAAAGTTGACTGGAACCATGACACCAGAAGGCAACAGCCCAAAGAGAAGAGCCCTGTTACAAACAGTCCATTCATCCCATGTGTTTATCAGCACCACCCACCCACCTGATCAAAGTTGACTGGAACCATGACCCCAGAGGGCAACAGCGCAAAGAGAGGTGCACCAGACGCTGGCACCTTCACCTTGCCTCCTCCATCCCTATGCGCCTGCTTAGCTGCATTGTGATTAGCAGCAGCAGCAGCAGTGGCAGGGGGAAGGTTGCCCACAGGGATGGGCAGTCTGGCAGCCAGGTCTGCCCCCCCCCACACCATGGGTCCCCCCTCCCCTCCAGCTCCCTGGCCGGCCCAGTTTTGGCTCATAGGGGGGGCCTGGGCCGGGGCCCCAGGGGCAGAGGAGGGGGGTGGGAAGTGGAATGAGTCTGAGTCGTCCCATAGGTTGTGCGACTGGGGGGGATCTCCACCATAGCCACTGCTTGGGACATTGAGGTAGGAGGAGGTCACTAGGTCGTCCATGTACACATGGCCATCCTGCAGGGTGGGTTGGGTTTGGTTGGTTGGGTTGGGTTTGATTTGGTTGGGCCATCCTGCAGGATTGGTTTGGTTTGGTTGGTTTGGTTGGTTTGGTTGGTTTGATTGGGCCATCAAACATGGTTGGGTTTGATTGGGTTTGGTTGGGCCGTCCTGCAGGGTTGTTTGGGTTGTTTGGGTTGGGTTTGTTTGTTTGGGTTTGGTTTGGTTGGGCCATCCTGCAGGGTAGTTTGGGTTTGGTTGGTTTGGTTTGGTTGGGTTGGGCCGTCCTGCAGGGTTGGTTGGGTTGGGGATCTCCACCACAGCCACTGCTCGGAACATTGAGGTAGGAGGAGGTCACTAGGTCGTCCATGTATACAGGGCCATCCTGCAGGGTGCGATTTGGTTTGGTTGGTTTGGTTTGGTTTGGGCCGCCCTGCAGGGTTGGTTTGGTTTGGTTTGGCCGCCCTGCAGGGTTGGTTGGGTTAAGGAGCTCCACCATAGCCACTGCTTGGGACATTGAGGTAGGAGGAGGTCACTAGGTCGTCCATGTACACAGGGCCATCCTGCAGGGTGGGTTTGGTTTGGTTGGTTTGGTTTGGTTGGTTGGGTTTGGTTGGGCCGTCCTGCAGGGTTGGTTGGGCTTGGTTGGGTTTGGTTTGGTTTGGTTGGGCCATCCTGCAGGTTTGGTTTGGTTGGGTTTGGGGTGGGGATGTGGAGGGTAGGGTGGGGTAGGGTGGTGTGGGTTGGGATGCTGTGGGTGTGGTTTGGTTTGTTCTGGTGTGGGATGGGTTGGGTTGGGTGGGTGGGGGGGGGGATAAGGTGGGGTAGGGTAGGCTGCTGTGTGGTGTTGTGTGGTGTTGTATGGTGTGGTGTGGTAGTGTGGTGTGGGGTTTAGTTTGGTTTGGTTGATCTGATGCTTCCTTTTTTGAGGGAGCTTGTATGCGGCTTCTGACCACCACTACTACCACCACCACCACTTCTGCTTTAGTATGCTTTGGTAAGTGAATTAGTAAAGTAAAGTAAAGTAAAGTAAAGTAAAGTAAGTAAAGTAAAGTAAAGTAAAGTAAGGTAAGGTAAGGTAAGGTAAGGTAAGGTAAGGTAAGGTAGCGTAAATTAAATTGAAATAATGTTACGTAATGTCAAGGAATGTGATGTAAAAGGTGAGCCTATGACTTCCTTCAAGATGGGGCTGAACCAAGTAAGCCAACCTGGGAGGTGTGCGCGCCTCTTTTTCTGGTGCCTTCTCTATTTGGGGAGGCGGTATGTTGCTTCTGACAAACACCACCACCACCTCTGTTTTTTTATGCTATGTCAAGTCAAGTCAAGTCAAGTAATGTAATGTAATGCAATGTAATGTAATATGATGTTATTTTATGTTATAAGGAGGGACTGTGACTAACCTCAGGATGGGACTGGACCGAGTAAGCCAACCTGGGGGGAGGGCGTGCCTCCTTTTCTGGTGCCTTCTCTTTTTGGGCAGGCGGTATGTTGCTTCCATCACCCCACCAAGCAGGGTACACTGGCCCTACTGGTGCGGGGGCTACAGGGGAAGGGGGGGGGAAGAAGGAAGGTTGGTATGTTAGTTGGTAAGGTTGGTAAGGTTGGTAAGATTGGTAAGGTTGGTAAGGTTGGTAGGTTGGTAAGGTTGGTAGGTTGGTAAGGTTGGTATGAAGAAGGTTGGTAGGTTGGTTGGTTGGTTGGTTGGTTGGTTGGTTGGTAGGTTGGTAAGGTTGGAGGATAGTTGGGAAGTTGAAATGTTGGTTAGGTTGGAAGATAGTTCATTGTACGTCGCTACCCCCACTTCCACAACTACCCCCCCCCCCCCCCCCCCCCCCCCCCCCCTTCCCCCACCACAGCCACTACGCCCTCCCCCCACCTCACTCCTTCTGCCACTCCCCCCCCCACCATCACCCCCCACTCCCATCACCCCTACCCTTACCATCACCCCCCCACACACACACACCACCATCACCCCCAATCACCTCCACTCTCACCCCCACCCTGTGTTCCGCAGGACCGACCTTGATAAGTGCCCATTGAACATTCCCTCCCTAGGCTGTTGTTGTTGTTGTTGTTGCGGGTGTTGGTGGTGTGGTGGTAGTATGGGTGGTGGTGTGTGTGTGTAAGGTTGTGTGTGTTGGGGTGCGCAGGACTGACCTTGATAAGATCCCATTGAGCATTGGCTCCCTGGGCTGTTGTTGTTGTTGTTGTTGTTGTCGTTGTTGTTGTTGTTGTTGTTGCTGTTGCTGCGGGTGTTGGTGGTGTGGTGGTAGTATGGGTGGTGGTGTGTGTATGTGTGTGTGAGAGAGGTTGTGTGTGTTGGGGTGCACAGGACCGACCTTGATAAGATCCCATTGAGCATTCCCTCCCCGGGCTGATGTTGATGTTGGTGGTGGTGTCGTTGTTGTGGGTGATGGTGGTGGTGGTGCGGTGGTAGTGTGGTGGTGGTGTGTGTTTGTGATGTTGTGTGTGTTGGGGTGCGCAGGACCGACCCTGATAAGAGCCCAGTGAGCATTCCCTCTCTGGGATGTTGTTGTCGTTGTTGTAAGTGATGGTGTTGGTGGTGTGGTGTGTGTGTGTAAGTTAGGGTGCGCAGGACCGACCTTGATAACATCCCATTGAACATTCCCTCCCTGGGTTGGTGTTGGTGTGGGTGATGGTGTTGGTGTTGGTGGTGTGGTGGTAGTGTGAGTTAGGGTGAGCAGGACCGACCTTGATAAGAGCCCAGTGAACGTTCCCTCCCTGGGCTACGCTTGCGTCCTGGGGGGGACCAAGTGCGGCTGTCATCGGTCCACCTGTCCGTGGCCGCTTTGGTTGCTGGCCCCCACCATCCCCTCCCCGCACCCCCACCACCCCACCACCACCAATCACCTCCACTCCATCTACCACATCCACCCCCACCCTGTGTTCTGCAGGACTCACCTTGATAAGAGCCCAGTGAACATTCCCTCCCTGGGCTGCGCTTGCGTCCTGGGGGGGACCAAGTGCGGCTGTCATCTTTCCACCAGTCCGTTGCGGCTTTTGCTGCCGGTCCCCTATACAACTTACCCTCCTGCACACGAATTGCATTCTTCACAGCTAGAGCGTCGTGCATTCTTAGGCCATCTACACAAGGATAGAGAAAACAGGGATACATATTTTACACCGTTTGTTTGTATAATGTTTTTAGCGGGATGAGCGCTTTTTACTGGGGGGTTTCTATAAGAGAACACATGGATGCACACACATCGCATTCTTCACAGTTAGAGCATCTTGCATTCTTAGGCCATCTAAACAAGGAAAGAGAGCATATGGGAGGAGATTATAAACCATATTTTTACTGTTTTTATTGGGTTGAGCGCTTTTTACTGTGGGTTTTCTATTGTAGAACACATGGATGCACAAGCATTGCATTCTTCACAGCTAGAGCGCCGTGCATTCTTAGGCCATCTACACAAGGGTAGATAAAACAGGAATGTATGTTTTACACTGTATTTTGTATACTGTTTTTAGCAGGTTTGCGTTTTTACTGTGTTTTTTCTATTAGAGAACACATGGATGAACACACATCGCATTATTCAAACCTAGGGCGTCGTGCATTCTTAGGCCATCTATACAAGGGTAGATAAAACAAGGATGGTTGTTTTACACTGTATTTTTAAACTGTTTTTAGCGGGTCTAGCGTTTTTTACTGGGGTTTTAATATTAGAGAACACATGAATGGACATGTTGCACCGTTTTGTTTTTCACTGCCTTTAGCATTTTTAGCATGTTTAGCATTTTTTTCTATTCGAGAACACAGGGATAGATATCTACACTATTTTGTTGTATACTGTTTTAAGCGGGTTCCGCGTTATTTATTTTGTTTTTCTATTAGAGAACACATGGATGGACATTTTACACTGTTTTGTTGTATACTCTTTGATCGGGTTAAGTCTTCTTTCTTTTGTTTTTTCTATTAGAGAACAAGTGGATGGACATGTTTAGGGTTAGGCCTGGGGGGTATAGTGGTTTCGTACTAATAGCGCTACTAGCGCTTACTAGGGCTAAAATAAATCCCGTAAATTTAGCGCCAGGTGTCACATTTTACACTGTTGTGTTGTATACTGTTTAAGCGGGTTAGGCGTTTTAACTGGGGGGTTTCTATTAGGGCACCAGGGTACTTTAAATGGCCAAATTGGCCAGCGCTTTAGCGCACTTTCAAACAAAAAAACTGCGCTTTGTAGTGCAAAAAGCGCAAAAATTGCTTGCTGCGCCCACAGGGGGTTGCAAAAAACTGCGCTTAAAGCGCAGAGGGGGTCAAAAAGTCAGCGCTCAAAAGCGCAAAAGCGCGCGCTTTGAATTACCCTGTAGGGCACACATGAAAATCGAACTCATGGATGCAGATTTTACACTGCCTGATTTACTGTTTTACCCTACCCAAATTACACTCAACCCTACCCCACCGGAACCTGACACCCAACCATATGTTACCCAACCCTGCCAGTACCAGACACCCGACCAAACATTACCATACCTTACCGGTACCAGCACCAGACACCCAACAACACATTTTCCTACCCTACCCTAATGATACCCAGCCCAAACCTGCCTACCCTACCCTAATGACACCCAGCCCAAACCTACCCTAACCTTATGACACCCGGCCCAAACTTACTCACCCTGCCCTAATGACACCCAGCCCAAACCTACCTACCAGGGTTGTGCCATTCAGTCCAAATGCACCAAAATACCGAACGCATTTGCACTCGGTGAAAATCTCATTCGCGTGCGGTGCATTTGGCATTTGGTGCCTAACCCATTTTCCAGCTAGTACCTGTATACGGCTTTCTCGTGTACACATTGTAGCATCATCATCATAACGTACTCAATGGTGCAGATCTTAACTTCAACATCGGTAGGTCGGGGGGTTTATTCTCCCCAATGACACATAACAATTGGTATGGAGGGTATATAAAGTAACCAATCAGCCCAGCACGGGGCACATACACCCCATGTATAACTGTATAAGTGAATAATTACAAATGTTGAATTGGTATGTACTGGCTGTGGGGAGCAACTTTGTCATATAAATTTTATCCACAACCTGAATTGTTTAGAAGATACATCACTACCGGATGCAACCGAACGACCTTCAAATTACCGTATGATTCCGAAACCGAATCCGAAACCATACGCGAGCGCGAATGGCACATTCCTGCTACCTACCCTACCCTAACAATACTCAGCCCAAACCTACCTACCCTACCCTAATGACACCCAGCCCAAACCTACCTACCCTACCCTAATGACACCCAGCCCAAACCTACCTACCCTACCCTAATGACACCCAGCCCAAACCTGCCTACCCAAATGAAACCCAGCCCAAACCTACCTGCAGAGGCAGAAACTACGTTGAAATGCTGAGGGAGAGGAGCAGGCACCTGTGTGTTAGTATGTGTGAGTGTGAGTGGGGTGGGGTGGGGTGGGGTGGGGTGCGGGGTGCATGGGTGTGAGTGTGTGTGTGACTTTGTGTGTGGGTGGGTGCGTGTGGGTGTGTGGGTGTGGGTGGGTGTGGGTGGGGGATGGGGGGGTGGGGGGGGGGCATGTGTGTGTGTTTGTGTGCATGTGTGTGCACGTGTATGTGTGTATTTGTGTGTGTGCATGTGTGTATGCATGTGTGTGTATGTGTTTGTGTGCACGTATGTTTGCATGTATGTGTGTGTCATAACTAATGGTAGGTTAATATAATACCATGTATGTGTTCGCTAAAGCCCTGTATATGTGTGGATTACGGTTTTGGTGTGGATTTTTGTTACAAAATAATGTGCCATCTACTGTGGCTTCTGCCCAGCTTCTCAGTGTTGATGACCCTGTCACAAATGCTGTACCCATGCTGTACCCATGCTGCAGAAGCTGTACCCACCCCAGCCATTGGGTTGTACTCAGATACAGGGACTGAGCCAGACACTTCTACCAGCTGCCCCTGTAGCTTGTCTAGCTCGTTTCTTATATCCGGAATCGCATCCTCAACAGTGCTAGCTACTTGGACGCTTCCCAGGATGCTTTTCAGTTCCGAGGGGTGGAGTATCTTCCCAGGGTATTGCTTTTTCAATGTCACTATGCCGTACAGGATTGTGCATTTCAGAACCTCGGGCCAATCCTTCTCTGGCTGTTGCTGCAAATATTCGCGTATGCCTTTGTTGCGCAGCAACGAGGGAGTCACTTGCTCGAACCAAGTTGGTTCGCGCGTCATTGGTAAAAAACGATAATCGATGGAAGTTTGTTTGTTGGCAAGACCGAAGGGGAGAATAAGATAACGGAGGGGAGGGAGCAAGAAACCGTGACGACGCGTGCATGAGAGCGGAGGAGGTGGCAAGTCGCGAGGTCAACGTTGGTCATTGGTCAACATGTTGCATGTGTCAAAATGTATTGCGGATACTATTTGGGGGGGCCTTGTATTGTACACGACATACAGGATCCGAGGTCACTGGCAAGATTCAGGTGCCTGGATGCCTCCCTGCCCAGAGATCCAGGCTGGACTCGAGTCGCACCCCACGCCACGCACGCTCTATCAAATTGCGCATCCCCCATCCCATCAATTGCGCGTGCGATCAGTCGCTTCAAGCTTTTGCATATATTTGAAGGTTGAATAGGGAAGCCTGGCTGCTCGCTGACTCGACCCACCGGCAGCGAGACCAACATTCTTACTGGGAAACCCAATCAAGTTCTCATGCGTCGCCTGATGCCTGCACTCCCAAGCATTATTGTCTGAGATAATTAGCCACCTTGAATTTGAACATCGTCACCTCGTACCCGCCTTCAAGACAACTTCCCCCTCCCGGGCGCATGCAGTAAGCCGGTGAGGCGCTGAACATGCTAGCGGGTAGAAGACGAAGAAGAAGAAGAAGTGATACATGCTAGCTAACTACGCTAACGGGTAGTCGCCCTATTCTTCACCAGCGCATTCTGACTTGGTACTTCTGCTCATCTAGTCATGGGGAATGCACATCCAGCTGGGTATAGCTCCACGGACCATGCCACTATTTCAGGGGGCCCTTCCCCAGGAGGGCACAAGCATGGGGCGACGGCAGGGGTGGGAAACAGCTTTTCTCCTTCAGATGGCTTCTTCATAATGGATGCTGCCAAAAAGGTGTGTTTGTGGGTGGTGTGCTGTGCTGTGGGCATATGGGTGGGTGGGGGCGGGGCTGCCTAAAAGGTGATAGTGTGTGGTGTCCTGTTCCTGCCCCCCCCCCCCCCCCCCCCTTTTGACTCTTCCAACTTTTCTGGGGGTGTACCAGATATTTTCCGTATGTCATCCTCCCGCTGGTCCCCAGGATTATTTCCCCATGACGAACAATACATCGAAAGGTTGTTAAATACGATGTTTCGTTTGATATCAATATTGTTCGATGTAGTACTTGAAAACCATAGAAACAAAATAAAATAAAAATAAAAACAAATACAAAACAAATGCAAAACACATATGAAACAAAATAAAAACAAATACAAAACAAATGCAAAACAAAATCAAAACAAATACAAAAAAACAAAATCAAAATACAGGCAATAAATTGCCGTGCCATTTCCCCAGGGTAATCTGGACGTGGTGCGTCTGTTCCTCAAAAAGAACCCTGCCCTGGTCTACGCCGTGTCAACCTCACAAGAGCGCAGCACAGCCTGGCACTTAGCGGCCCAGGTGAGTGTTAGGGTCTTAGCGGGTTTTTTCTTACATTCTAGCCGGGTTTTTTTACAGTCCACATGTCATACTCTTAATAGCACAGAACAGCCTTGCACTTAGCGGCCCAGGTGAGTGTTAGGGTCTCAGTTTTTGTTTTTTCACAGTCCATCCGGCGTAGCCAAATAGGCTAAATAGACTTGCCCAACCGCAACTGCATTTCTGACTAGTTTAGATGGACCTATGCGGCACCATGCATCAACGAAATGGCGCCGCGATGAACAAAAAACAAACAGTGGTGGTAGGTGTAAGAGAATGGCTTATGGTGTCTACGCCCTGTCAACCTCACAAGAGCGCAGCACAGCCTGGCACTTTGCGGCCCAGGTGAGTGTTACGGTCTCAGAGTTTTTTGGCAGAGCCCCCCCTTCTGGGGGCAGGAGCCCCTAGGGTTACCCCGTTGTCCGTTTGTGCGACTGACCGACCAAAAATTGAACAGTGGTGGTGGGTGTGAGAGAATGGCTTGATGGTGTCTACGCCCTGTCATACTTAGGGATCGGCATATCATATGATGCTGACTAAAGGTGAGTAGGATATCGTATGATATCATACAAATTGCATCATATGATATTTTATTTAAATAATAACTTATGCTTAGTCAGACTGCCGGCATCACATGATAGCATATGATGACATGATATCATAATAATATCATACTGCCGTTCCCTAGTCTTACTCTGAAGAGCACAGTCCAGCCTGGCACTTCGTGGCTTAGGTGATTGTTAGGGTCTCGGCGTGCGTTTTTTTTCTTCTTTTCCAGTCTAGCCGGTAAAGGCGTAGCCAAACAGGCTTGTGGTAGGGGTCTGGGCGATCACAACTTCCAGCTCCCAAGGCCACTGCTGCCATGTACTCCTGATATGTCTGTCAACCACTTGATCACAATTTCTGACAATGCTGTTCTCAATGAAACACACTTGTGGTAGGGGTCTGGGCAATTGAAACGTGATGATGCCAAGGCCGCTGCTGGCCTGTACACCTGACGTGTCTGTCACCCTCTTGATCCCAATTTTTGACAATGCTGTTCTGAATGAAACACACTGGTGGTAGGGGTCTGGGCAATTGAAATTTCCAGCTCCCAAGGCCGCTGCTGGCATGTACACCTGACGTGTCTGTCACCGACTTGATCCCAATTTTTGACAATGCTGTTCTCAATTATACACACTGGCGATAGAGGTCTGGGCAATTGAGACGTGATGATGCCAAGGCCGCTGCTGGCCTGTACACCTGACGTTTCTATCACCCACTTTATCCCAATGTCTGACAATGCTGTTCTGAATGAAACACACTTGTGGTAGGGGTCTGGGTGATCGCAGCTTCAAAAGCCCAATGCCGCTGCTGACGTGTACACCTGACATGTCTGTCACCCGCTTGATCCCAATATCTGACAATACTGTTCTTAATGAGACAAACTTGTGGTAGGCGTCTGGGCAATCGCAGCTTCAACATCACAAGGCCGTTGGTTACGTGTACACCTGAAGTGTCTGTCACCCACTTGATACTGATTTCTGACAATGCTGTTCTCAATGAAACACACTTGTGGTAGGTGTCTGGACGATCATAACTTGACGTGCTTCAGCTGTTGGTGGAGGCTACCAGGCAGAGTGCTGCTTCTGCCCTTGTGTGCAAGTAGTCCCCTTTCTTGTAACTCGGCTTTATTAGATCACGATAATTCGCATTCCCCCCCCCCCCCTACCACCACCGCCACCACCACCACCACCACCACCTCAGGAAGGTCAATGCGAAGTGCTTTAGCTGTTGGTGGATGCTACCAGGCAGAGTGCTGTGTCCAGCACCATCGACCCCATCAGCTAGGTGGTGAACGCCAAAAACTCGATAGGCCGCACTGCACATCCCCCCCTAACATCACCACCACCACCACCACCACCACCACCACCTCAGGAGGGTCAACATGACGTACTTCAGCTGTTGGTGGAGGCTACCAGGCAGAGCGCTGTGTCCAACACTTTCGACCCTATCAGCAAGGTGGTGAATGCCCAAAACTCGATAGGCCGCACTGCCCTCATGCTCGCCTGCAAGGGGGGCCACCAGCGGTGTGTACAAGTGCTGCTAGAGAATGGAGCTGATATACTGCCACAATGCAACGCGGGACTACATTGCTTGCACTACTCTGGAATGACAAGTCAGGGCGGCCCTTGTGTACTAGTGAGTGTAATAAGAAATTTGCACTGTCTGCTTTGTCAATATGCGCACACAAGTGCTGCTAGAGAATTGGGGTAATGTTCTGCCACAATGCAACGGGGGCCTACATTGCTTGCACTATGCTGGAATTACAAGTCAGGGGAGCCCTTTTGGACTAGTGAGCGTAAGAGGAGACTTGCACTGTCTGCTGTGTCAAATGTGCACATAAGTGCTGCGAGAGAATGGGGCTGGTGTACTGCCACAGTGCAACGTGGGCCTACATTGCTTGCACTACACTGGAATGACAACTCAGGGGGGCCCTTTTGTGGACTTGTGTACTAGCGAGTGAAAGGAAGGACCTGCACTGTCTGCTTTGTTAATATGTGCGTACAAGTGCTACTAGAGAATGGGGCTGGTGTATTGCCTCAGTGCAACGGGGGCCTACATTGCTTGCACTACACTGGAATGACAACTCAGGGGGGCTCTTGTGTACTAGTGAGTGTAAAGGCGCTGTTTGTTTTTCGACGACGCGTCGCTACTGCGTCGCTATTCCGTCATTGCATGGCAACGCATGGGTTGCTTGGCGCTGCCCCCCAAATCCCCCAGGCTCTGCTCTTCACGCTCCACCATGCGCTCTGCCATGCAGTTGCTACGCAACAATCCTGAAATCAGGCTTTAGCCAAAGTAAGTACTCAACCTGACCTACAGAAATTTGAAATAAATACAAAATGTGTAAGAGGGGACTTGCACTGTCTGCTGTGTCAATTTGTGCACGCAAGTGCTGCTAGAGAATGGGGCTGGTGTACTGCCACAATGCCACGCTAATATATGTATTGCTTCCACTATTCTGGAATGTCAAGTCAGGGGGGGGGCCTTGGGTACAAGTGAGTGTAAAGGCGCTGTTTGTTTTTCCGACGATGCTTTGCTATTCTGTCATTCCATGGCAACGCAGGGTCTTGGCACTGCCCCTCAAATCCCCCAGGCTCCGCACTTCACGCTCCGCCATGCTCTCTGCCATGCAATGACAACTCGGGGTAGGGGGGGGGGGGGGGGGGGGGGGGGGGGGGGGGGGGGTCCTTGTGTATAAGTGAGCTGTGCTCTGTTTCTTTTGGGGACTACACATAGCAGCTTCCAGCTAGCAGTGCAATCCAGGGCTAGACACATTAGATAAAAGATACTCGACCATCTAAGTTGCGCACTTTCAAATCCCCCCCCCCCCCCCCCCCCCCCACACACACACACACACACACACACACACACACACAACCCCCAATCTTTGCAGGAACGTTTGAGGCACAGTGGGCTTTGCGATGTTGTGTTGTCATTTCCGAGATTTTGACTGAGTACTTCGCTGTTGTCGTGCTGTTATAGTGCAATCCAGGGCTAGACACATGATAAAAGAGGCTCAACCATCTCAGTTGCACAAATTCAAATCCACACAACGAACGCCAATTTTTGCATTGAAGGAGATTTTGAGGCACTGTGGGCAATGCAACGGCATGCAGTCATTTCCGAGCTTTCGACAGAGTACTTTGCTGTTGTAGTGCTGTTGTAGTGCTGTCGAGTGCAATCCATGGCTAGACACATATAGAGATAAAAGATACTCGACCATCTCATTTGCACAAGTTCAAATCCACACCACAAAGCCCAATCTTTGCATTGCATGAGATTTTGAGGCACAGTGGGCTTTGCAATGGCGCGCAGTCATTTCCGAGGTTTTGACAGAGTACTTTGCTGTTGTAGTGCTGTTGTAGTGCAATCCAGGGCTAGTCGCATGAGATCAAAGAGAGAGAGCTCGATACACCACAAAGCCCAATGTTTGTATTGCAGGAGATTTTGAGGCACAGTGGCCTTTGGGGGGATGATGGCCCGTTGGCAGCAGCGTCTGACGACAAGGACATGCACAAGTGAGTAAATGTGGCCCACAATCTATATATATATATATTAATAAATCTGTTGTATACGGGACGTGCACAAGTGAGTTGAAGCGACTTATAATAGGTAAACATATACCGTACTGCTCTCAAAATTTAACGGTTTAAATTGACGGGAGCAACCGTCAAATCGTGGCGTATGGTATATTACGAAGCGAAAAAACCGTCAAATCGTTTTTTTGCCGATATTAGGTGCATCACTAGAATGCACATATCTCACTGCTCAGTGGGCCAAACACTACAATTTTTAGTGAAACGAGATCCCTGGGACCTCCTGCATCTGTCTGCATATTCAGATGCCTCATCCGACAAAAAAAAGAGTTTGGGAGCACAGACCCTGTGGCCATCTGTAACCACTCTTCCTTGCTCCAATTGTTTGAATTAGGACACACTGGTGATGAGGATGAGGTGCCCTTGGCCCTTCTAGGTCGATAAGCAACACATGAACATACATTATGCTTATGCTTATGCTTATGGCATTAACTGAGCAAGAGATGATTTCAGGATTTAATGGAAACGATTGAATGTCTCATTCTAGTTATTTCAATGAGTACCGGTAGTGTTATGCTGAACAAGATGTTGGGATCATTGCAATATTATATGTACACTCCTTGCAGGTCCTAGAACAGTGTACCCTAATATTGTACCATGAACCATGAACCAGTGTAACATGATTAAGTACAAACGTTCAGTTGCATGAATGGATTATATTAAAATGTAAACCGTCAAATGTGTGACGTCAATTTATATTCCTATTAAAAAAAACGTCAAATGTAAACCGTCAATTTATAATAAAACCCCCCAAAAAAGCCGTCAAATTTTGCAACCGTTAAATTTTGAGAGCAGTACGGTATATACTTTATACGCAACATGCACAAGTGAGTAGAAGTGACCAACATAAAATGAATGCAATTTAGGTGCCTCTAATGTCTCCTGTGTTCCAATTTGTCAGCTGTGGAACCCCAAATCATACATGACGTAAACACATAAAAACAGTGATTGACAACCCCAAATCATGAATGTCAAAAGGTTGATGTCTCTTGTGTTCCAATTTGTCAGCTGTGACAGTAATGACCACAACTTCTTGAATAACTTAAATAAATATGTGTTTCCTTTGGACCAGCTGACTTGAATTCACTTAACTTTACTTGGCCCAACTGTCCAAGTCCATTTTGCATTACTAATAGCGGTGTTTCTGTACTACAATAATAACTAATGTCTCTGGTGTTCCAATTGTCAGCAGTGGAACCCCAAATCACAAATGACATTAACACATAAAACAGTGATTTGCAACCCCAAATCATGAATGTCAACCAGGTGATGTCTCCTGTGTTCCAATATGTCAGCTGTGGAACCCCAAATCACAAATGACATTAACACATAAAACAGTGATTGACAACCCCAAATCATAAATGACCAAAAAAATGACAACCCAACATAACATGACGGACATTCCAATGCAGCTAAAAGCTTTAGGCTTGACCCATTGGCTAGCTAATGGAGCTGGCTGGAAGCTGCCATGCGTAGCCCCAAAAGAAACAGTGGTGTTAACAGCCATTACTCTTGTATAATGGAGCTGGCTGGAAGCTGCCATGCGTAGCCCCAAAAAGAACCATTGCTGTTAACAGCCATTACTCTTGTCTAACCCTTGTTTCACCTTCGTCCAGATTTGTCAACTGTGGGGACAGCTATGGCCGTACTCCACTGCATTACATGGCTTGGAGTGGGCAGGTTTTAGGAGCTGTGGCCATCATGGCAGCTGGGGCCAATATCATGGCCAAGTCTTAGTAAGTTGGGAGAGGGTAGATGCAGTTTTTCTTTTTTCCACATCGCATCTAATCCTGTTAGTCCAGGGCTAGCATAGGGAGGCCCACCCTTAGAGGCGAAATCCCTGCTAGTAAAAAATACATTTAGTCGGGAGAGGGTAGGTGTAGGTTCACATCACATATTATCCTTTGAGTCTAGGGCTAGCGAAGGGAGACCCACCCTTTGAGGCAAAACTTATGCTTGTAAAAAATACCTTTAGTCGGGAAAGGGTAGCTTTAGGTCCTCATCACATCTAATTCTTCAAGTCTAGGGCTAGCATAGGGAGGCCCACCCATTGAGACAAAACTCCTGCTTGTAAAAAATACGTTTAGTAAGGGGAGGGTAGATTGAGGTCCGAATCACATATAATCCTGTGAGTCTAGGGCTAGCATAGGGAGACCCACCCCTTGAGTCAAAAATCCTGCTTATACAAAAATAAAAGTATTCGGGAGAAGGTCGATGTAGGTGCACCTCACATCTAATCCTGTGAGTCTAAGGCTACCCTAGGGAGGCCCACCTAGAGGCGAAAATCCAGCTTGTGAAGACATAAAAGTCTGCACCTTGTATGTTTTGTTACCTTTACTGTTCAGCCTGCTAGCTTATCCCATTCAGATGTATGTATGTGTCAGTCCAGGGGTTAGCCAACTTAGGCTAAATGGACCGGCCCTGACTGGACTAATAGACATCGTTCTAGACTATCCGAAGGGGCTAGATAAAGAAATTTCTTGTATGCCTGGTCCCCAACAAATTGCTTGTATACCTGGTCCCCAACAAATTGCTTGTATACCTGGCCCCCAACAAATTGCTTGTATACCTGGCCCCCAACAAATTGCTTGTAGACCTGGCCCCCAACAAATTGCTTGTAGACCTGGTCCGTACCTGGTCCCCAACAAATTGCTTGTAGACCTGGTCACCAACAAATTGCAAATTGCAAAAAACAAATTGCAAGAGCACGACAGATAACCTGAGATAAAGCACTTTTGTATATAAATATGAGCAGGGGGTGTTCAAGAATTTTGTTTAGACAACAATGCTATTAAGTTTGGTTTCCAACTTACCCCACCCCACCCCCCCCCCCCACCCCCCCCACCCCCCCCCCCCCACCCCCCCCAACCCACCCCCCCCCCCCCCCCCAACCCCCCCCCCACCCCCCACCACCCCCCCCCGCTCTCCCCCCGCCCCCCCCCCCCCCACCCCCCCCCCCCCCCCCTCCCCCCCCCCACCCCCCCCCCCCCCACCCCCCCACCCCCCCCCCCCCCCCCCACCACCCCCCCCCCACCCACCCCCCACCCCCACCCCCCCCCCCCACACCCACCCACCCCCCCCCCCCCCAACCACCCCCCCCCCC
This sequence comes from Chlamydomonas sp. ICE-L, assembly GCA_013435795.1. NCBI lineage: Eukaryota > Viridiplantae > Chlorophyta > Chlorophyceae > Chlamydomonadales > Chlamydomonadaceae > Chlamydomonas > Chlamydomonas sp. ICE-L. The sequence continues at coordinate 158,386,808 of JACBWV010000610.1, read as the reverse complement.
CACTCCTATCCCCCCCCCCACCCCCCCCCCCCCCCCCCCACCCACCCCCACCCCCCCACCCCCACCCCCACACCCCCACACCCCCACCCCCCCCCCCACCCACCCCACCCCCTACCCACCCCCCCCCCCCCCCGCCCCCCCCCCCCCCGCCCCCCCCCACACCCCCCCCCCACCCCCCCCCCCCCCCCCCCCCCCCCCCCCCCCCCCCCCCCCAACCCCCCAACCCCCCCCCCCCCACCCCCCCCCCCCCACCCCCCCCCCCCCCCCCTCCCCCCCTAGTGGCTTTAAAGGTCGATCTCTTCCTCACCAATCATAATTAGTTCATGAAAAGTTAGGGTGTTACGACACTCTAAATCAAGCTTATCAGGTAGTCATCTAAAAAAACGTGGTTTGGCTTGCGTATAAGCGACCCCCCGCACCCCCGCACCCCGCACCCACACAAAAGTAGCTCCAGTAATAAGAGGTAGGCTGCTACTAGTGAGTTTCATCTGCAGTTACATTTAGTTTGAAGCAGTGTTCGAAGTGTAGTTCATAAATAACATCAGCTACATGCAGGCTAGAGGAGTCTCCTTAGATACACCGGTGTGGGGCCAAAGGGGCCTCAGGCAGTTAAACACCCCTCCATCCACCCGACACCCGCATAAAGTAAACTATTTGTCTAGCTTGATCCTTGGCGCTTATGGCTAGGCTATGCTAAGTTTGCTGCATGTCTTGTAGACCATCCAAAGCTCTTTACTTCAGCACTTAGCTCCAAAACAACGAGGCTGACTCGGGCTTCCTGTTCTTTGAGCTTCCAACAGCTGACTCGGGTTGTTGTTGCTTGAGCGTCAAGAGCAGGTCTTTGTACCTAGCATCCACTTGCTTGGGCTTGAGCTTCATGCCGAGTGGAACTCCAGACAGTGGCTTGAAGAACTTGGAGAGGGGGAAAATGCCAGACTTGGACGCCTTGGCTGCCATGCACTGCGTGCTGGCCTGGTGCGACTTTAGGCTTGCCTTGTTGATGGGAGGGCACTGGACCACGGCATTGCAGATGTTGCAAGTTGTCGTCAAGGGCTCGGGTGCGGAAGGCGCCTCGGCTCGAGTCGTGGGCGATTTGGCCTGGGCTGCTCTAGCCTCGGCCTCAGCCCGGGCCTGGACCTGGACCTTTCTTTTAATCCGTTGCTCTAAGCAAGCGCGGATTCCTGCTGCTTGAGCTTCCAACTGCTAAGTCTGGAACTGGTCGGCTTAGTTGTGAAGTTCTGGTTGGCGTCCAGACTGGATGTATCTTCCAGTACATCCACTTAATTACACCCTGGGTCGAATCAAGCAACGACTGCAGATTCGTAACGCTTTCGTCGAGGCGTTTTCGATGGTGTGCTGCACGTTCGATTCTTGCTACAGACGAAGAAGTTGTGAGGACATTTTGAGATCGGCCTCGGACCCCCTCCTCCCCCCCCCCCCCCCCCCCCCCCCCCCCCCCCCCAGATCTCAGCCCTCAGCCACTTTTTTTACTTTTTCCGACGGTTTCGGGGCTTACGACCAATTCGGAGACGATTAACAGCGTGAGCCTCCCCACATAGTTTTGAACACCCCCCGAATATGAGTTATTGTTATTTCCCTAAAAATGCTACACTTGTATGCAATTTGTTTTCACTTAAGAAAGTACAGGTATATCTGCTTCCCAGGATTAAAAAAACAAATCTTTCCCCCCCTCCCCGCCTAAAAACCCTGAAGAGGGCTGCCCCCGGGGGCTGCCCCCCCACCCCCCACCCCCTAGATAGAAATAAAAGGCACAGCTTGAAATAAGGTATGGATTATGTGGACCCCAGCAAATTGCAATTGCAGACGGATGAGCCGATATCAAATACTGCTTTTTTGAATGACTATGAGTCATTGTTATATCCCTATAATTGTTGCACTTTTAGAGGATATTAAACATATATTAAGCAGATTTGTTTTTTGTACTAAGGTAAGGATAGTATAGCTAGGTACTAGTTTTTTGTACTGAAGATAGTATAGCTAAAATATACCAGTATTGTCTAACTCACCCTACAAAGCACATGGGCTGCTCTTTCTGGCTTTTCTTAGCAGCATCTAGGCAGATCCTTGAGCAAGCCACTGGGCTAAGCCAGCTTTTAGGTAGATCCCTGAGCAAGCCACTGGGCTAAGGCAGCTTCTAGGTAGATCCTTGAGCAAGCCACTGGGCTAAGCCAGCTACTAGCCATATCCTTGAGTAATCCACTGGTCTAAAGCAGCTTCTAGGTAGATCCTTGAGCAAGCCACTGGGCCAAGCCAGCTACTAGGTAGATCCTTGAGCAAGCCACTGGGCTAAGGCAGCTTCTAGGTAGATCCTTGAGATCGTCACCCCAATGCTATCACAGCTGCGATTCCAACCCCAAAATCTAACCCTGATTGTCACCCCAATGCTATCACAGCTGTGATTCCAACCCCAAAATCTAACCCTGATCGTCACCCCAAAGCTATCACAGCTGCGATTCCAACCCCAAAATCTAACCCTGATCGTCACCCCAATGCTATCACAGCTGCGATTCCAACCCCAAAATCTAACCCTGATCGTCACCCCAATGCTATCACAGCTGCGATTCCAACCCCAAAATCTAACCCTGATCGCCACCCCATAGATATCACAGCTACGACTACAATCTTAAAATCGAACCCTGATCATCACCTTATTGCTATCACAGCTACGACTGCTACGACAGTGACTTACCTCGCAACCTTGAGCCAACACTGACAATGTAATGTATGTCCAGACCCTCTGTATCCAACCCCAAAATCTAACCCTGACCGTCACCCCATTGCTATCACCGCTACGACTGCTACAACAGTGACCTTCCTTGCAACCTTGAGCCAGCACTGGCCTGCCTATGACAATTTAATGTATATATACGGCCTTCTGTGCCCAACCCCAAAATCTAACCCTGATCGTCACCCCATAGCTATCACAGCTACGATTCCAAACCCAAAATTTAACCCTGATCATCACCCCATTGCTATCACAGCTACGACTGCTACGACAGTGACTTACCTTGCAACCTCGGGACCACTCCATTGCATCTGGCTGCTATGAGGGGTAATCAGGTGTGTGTTGATTTGTATATATACATATGCAAATACATGCAATTCTAGGCCAACACTTGGCGGACTTGTCACCGATTTGCTAGAAACCAATGTTGCCAGTACATTCGGCAGGTCAGTAAGTTTGGAAAGGTCGAAAAGGACCTGTAGCACCTCCCCGCCCCCTCACTTCCCCCTGCCTCCCTTAGTTCCCCCTGCCCCCTCTCATTTCCCCCTGCCCCCCCCCCCATCCCCTCAGTTTCCCCTGCCCCTCCCCCTCAGTTCCCCCTGCCCCCCCACAGTTCCCCCTGCCCCCTTCTCCTCCCCCTTAAATATATCCATTCTCTTCCCCCCCCTGCGTCCCCATGCTCCCCCCTGCCCCCCTCAGTTTCCCCTGCCCCCCTCAGCTCCCTCAACCCTCCTCTACTGCCCCGCTTGCATCGTGCAGGGTCTGGCACTGGTGATAGTAGCCGCGTATGTGAAGGCGGTGTTGCGCCAGAATCGCCAGCACGAAGCTGCACTACAAGATGCTTCTGCCCAGGCAGAGGCCCAATGGCTTGAAAGAGGCCACTTGAACCTGCGTGGGGTTGCAAGGAACATTGATAGTAGCCCTGCAGGTGTAGCTGGTAGCCAAGGACAGGCTGGCAGCAGTAGCCAAGATCCAGCTGGCGGTGAGGAAGTGAGTTCAGAGCCACTGCTACTACCCAGGCCCCCCCAATTGCCTAACCCCCGTACTGCCGCAGATGCGTACAATAACACCCCGTACCTTATCGCCATCTCCCGAAACCACGATGACCCCATGCTCTTGGAAACCCTGAATCCTGATGCTCCTATACCTGACCTGGATAAAGGCAGGGAGGGGAGGAGCGCGGCAAAGGGGAAGAAGAGAGCTCACAAGCCTGGCTTGGGGGTGGGTGCAGGGGTTAAGAGTGGAGGTGATAAACTAGGTGACGGGTTGGGCGAAGAGGACAAGAATCAAACTGAAGGGAAGCTAGGAGAAAGTGGCTGTAGCAGCTCCTCATCAGAGGCAGGCAGTGAGGAAGAGGATGAGACGACAGCTCTTAGGATCCGGCCTGAGCAGTTGATGTTGGGTCCCCATTTTTCCATCACTGCCGCTGCAGCACGGGCAATAGCCGTGGCCGCTGCTGCAGAGGCTACCACTGCACCAGCTCAGCATCCCAGCCCCTCTGGTCGTGGCGGTTTCGGAGCCGTGCCCTCCCTCCTCAAACACATCATCCCCAGCCGTTCCAACTCCCATGCAGGCGTTGGGCAAGGCCCCCCAGCCGCCCCCCAAGGGAACCACGTCCATGACCTGGTGTCAAGCCTCGAACACAAGCGACCTCCACCGTCCGCCGAGACGAAACGACACCCGGCGTTAGACGCCATGCCTGATTGCTTTCTGTGTGCGCTGACCTGTCAAGTGCTGAGAGACCCTGTGGTAGCCCACGACGGCATGACGTATGAGAGGAAGGTCATCGAAATGCACTTTGAGAACACAAAGACTGCCATCTCCCCTGTCACCAAGCAGAAGATGCCCACCACAGCCATCTTCCCTAACCGGGCCCTCAAGCAGGCAATTGAATACTGGGCTTTGACAAATAACTGCCCTGAAATACTGCGCTAGTATGTATGTTACAGTCCAGGGGTGGGCCAGATATAACGAGCAAATAATGTATATGCTTTGCATAAGTAGAAGGTGCCCACCACAGCCATCTTCATTAACCGGGCCCTCAAGCAGGCAATTGAATAATGGGCTTTGACAAACAACTGCCCTGAAATACTGCGCTAGTGTGTATGTTACAGTCCAGGGGTGGGCCAGATATAACGAGCAAATAAGTTATATACGCTGCATAAGCAGAAGATGCCCACCACAGCCATCTTCCTTAACTGGGCCCTCAAGCAGGCAATTGAATAATGGGCTTTGAAAAACCTCTGCCCTGAAATGTTGCGCTAGAAATGCAGCCGCTGCCCACCACAGCCATCCTCCCTGACTGTGCACTCAAGCTGGTAATTGGTTGTTGGGCATTGACAAACCTTTACCTTGAAATGTTGTGATAGAAATGCAGAAGCTGCCTACCACAGCCATCTTCCCTAACCGTGCACTCAAGCAAGCTATTAAATACTGGGCTTTGTCAAACAGCTGCCCTAAAATACTGCGCCAGTATGTATGTTACAGTCCAGGGGTATGCCAGATATCATGAGTAAATAAGAAAGAAGAAATGCAGCAGCTGCCCACCACAGCCATCTTCCCTAACCGGGCCCCTAAGCAGGCCATTGAGTTCTGGGCTTTGACAAACAACTAACTGCTCTGAAATATTGCGCTAAACGAAGCTGGGCCGTTGGATCCTCTCAGCAAACTTGAACTTGAACTAAGTTACATGGCCCCAGCCTTAAAGGCTGCTCGCCCTCTTTGGCTGTAACATAACAAATCAAAACAAAAGCATTAGGCACGTAGCAATTAAAATTAAAAGCATTAAGCACTCAACAATTCAAATTGAAAGCATTAAGCACTCAGCAAGCCTCCAACCCTGTTGTTCCACCTTGGTGGCTGTGTATCTCTTGATTTTGAATTGTTACATGGTTTTCAGCCAACTCTGTTGTTCCACCTGGGTGGCTGTGTATCTCTTGAACTTGAATTTGAATTTGAAGTGTTACATGGTTTTTCAGCCAACCCCGGTTGTTACACCTGGGTGGCTGTGTATTACTTGAATTTGGATTTGAATTGTAACATGGTTTTCAGCCAACCCTGTTGTTCCACGTGGGTGGTCGTGTTTTACTTGTTGTATACAAAAATTGCGCCAGAAGAAGTTGGGCTGTAAGAACCTCTCAGCAAGCATCCAGCCATGTTGTTCTACCTGCCAGGCTGGGTGGCTGTGTATCACTCAAATTTTAATTTGAATATTTACGCGCTTTTCCAGCCAACTAGGTACCTGGGTGGCAGTGTATTAGGGTATTATTGAAGTTGCTGCCAGGGTTGTTCAGGATGCTGCGTCCTCCATCGCAGACGCAACGTCGAAGGGTCCATTGCGTCGCAGGACGCAGGCTATACAATTGTTTGCGTCTCAGGCAGCAGAGCTGGGGGGGCCTCATGAAGTACCCTGGGTGCTACATGCTGTGCCTTCGTGCTTAGGGGGTGCTACATTAGAGCCTTTGGGGGTCGGATTTTGGGACAACAAAGCTGAAAGTAGCACCCCCCCCCAAGGGCTACCAGGAGCACCATGGTGCTAAATTAAGACACTAGTTCCTTTCCTTAAAGCAACCCTGCCGTGTATTACTTGTAGGATTGTATTATGGTAAATTGTTACAAGGTTTTCCAATCACCTCTGGGCTGCTCGCCGTCTTCCAATTCTACCCCCCCCACCACCACACACACACACACACACACACACACACACACACACCCTACCCCACCCCCCGTGCAATACCCACTGAATTAGAGAGCATACTAAGCGGAATATACAGTTTGAAGATTTGTCCAGGTATTACTTGTGGCACAAAAAATGCACGAAGGGAAAAGTGTCATAAATCTGACTGTAATGATAGTACTAGATAGTGATTACAAGAGAGCGCCAGTTTATGTTGACCAGTAGCACTGGGTCAGAGTCTACAGCGGGCCTGCCTGGTTCACCCGGCAGGTAGCACTACCCAGCACACGGCTCGTGGCTTGGAAATTGAAATTGAAATTGTTACATCCGTGTAATACAGTTACTCACAGGACGTGAAGTTAAGGACACCATAGCGGGCTCGTGGCCTGGCCTAGTAGTCATGCGGGCCGGCCACGCAGCTCTCACGCGTGCCTTGTAACATGTCATTCTACAGCTATATGCTGTAGCATAACACATACGTATCAAACCGTATATTTTTAGTATTCTTGAACAAACAACACTGATGACTGATAGCCACAGGTGTTCACTGTTCACTATGTCGTTTATAGTGCCACTTCGGGTGTTTCATATTAATTGCTGTATTTCCTGTATGTATGTTACAGTCCAGGGGTAGTCCAAATAGGCTAAAGGGACTTGCCCAACCGTGTAGGAAGGGCTTAAAAAGAAAAACACACAGGTGTTCACTGTTCACAATGTCGTTCATAGTGCCATTTCGGGTGTCTCATTTTCATTGCATTGTTATATGTACTGCTTAGTGGCACCGTAATTTATTATCCCTTTTTTTTCTTCTTGAGACTTCTCATTTGTTAGCTTCTTACCTCCGCCACTGCAAGTGGTTGAGATCTGGGTCCTGCTCTAAGGGGTTTAATACCTACGCCACCAAAACGGTGGTTGGGAGTTTGGTTTGTTTGTCCTCGACACACCCCTGATGTAATGGGGTTTTTTGCTTTGTGGGTGTTTTTTCTTTTTGTTTAAAGCACAGAGTCTCATACACCCTCGCGGTGTCAAGTAGACTTTAACATGTAATGTAATGTAATGTAATGTAAATGTATGTATGTTGTTACAGTCCAGGGGTAGTCCAAACAGGCTAAAGGGACTTGCCCAACCGTGAAGGAAGGGCTTAATAAAATAAAAGGCACGGGTGTTCACTGTTCACTATGTCGTACATAGTGCCACCTTGGGTGTTTAATTTTCATTACTGTGATCAATGTATGCATGTCATAGTCCAGGGGTACTTGGCTTGGCTCGAAACTGTGCTTCCAGACTTCGAACCTTTCAACAGACTCTTAGAACAGGGTAACTACAGGGAATCCTAGCAGTGGTTCTAGAACAGGTTGGAGTCGTTCCAGGGGGGTGCACGTATCTTAAAGTCCAGGGGTAGGCCAAATAGGCTATATGGACTGTCATGGTTGGGCAAGTTCCTTTAGCCTATTTGGTCTACCCCTAGACTGTAACAACACACATACTCATTCATGTTTCGTTCATGATTCCATGTTTCATAGCAGTCGGGTGTTTCGTGTACATAATGTGATCATGAGAATCAGATACACGATAAGCTTACACGGGAGAGCGACCAGACTATATCAGATGATAGCCAGGTCAGGGTAACCCTGTAGTTCAAGTACAGCAGGTACAACTACCTAGCAAAAGCTGGCCCACGCAGTCCGTAACCTGGCAGGTAGGAACCTGGCTTGGTCACGCGTCCTATGCATGTCCTGTGTGTCGCCTTATACTATGGCTATCTGTCATAGCATAACACATAACAGTGTCCTTTTTGTTTAGTTGTGAAAAGGAGGTGAGTCTCCCGACACGAACCAGAGACACCGAGGATTCAGTTCGAATGGCATTGCCACTCCTAAAAAATAGTACACGCACTTAGGGTCAGTGGGAGATACCGACAACCCACGTTGCATTGACTTGAACTTGTTTACATGGCTTCCAAGTTTCGGTGTTTCATGAACTTGAACTTGGTTACATGGCAATTTACTATACGAATCCAGGTGTGGGAGGCATGAGGCCTTGCTTGTCTTCCGGCATGATCTGAAGGTCATCGATCAGGAGAGCTGACACGACTGAGCCAGCAGGCAATGTGCTTGAAGCCTGGGGCAGCTCCAACAGAGCATTGGCCGAGCGGGCACTGAGAAGACGGCTGCTGATCTGATTGCCCGTGCTCAGGGCCCACCACGAGAAGGCATCGGGTGACACGCCCTCCACAGTTAGTCCACTGACGGGACACCTTTTAGTGGGAGGACATGGGGGGTGGGTTTATGTAGCAAAATAGCAAGAAAGTGACAACTATAGGTACATGGATACTGTTCTACGAACCAATCACCGACCAACCAACCACCAACCAACCAACCAACCAACCATAGGTACGTGAATACTGTTCTACCAAGTGTACTACCAACCAGGTTACTACATTTTATCAAATTGGTCAGCGCTTAGAGCGCACAAACGTCTATTAGGTCAGCGCTTTTTAGAGAAAAACCGCAAAAACTGCGCGCTGCGCCCTCAGGGGTTGGAAAAACTGCGCAAAACGCGCAGTGGGGCTCAAAAAGCTTGCATGAAATCGCGCTGGCGCGCGCTCTTTGTAGTACCCTGCTACCAACCAACCGACAATATGTACATGGATACTGTTGTACGAACCAACCAACCAACCAACCAACAACAGGTACATGAATACTGTTCTACCAAGTGTACTACCAACCGACCAACAATAGGTACATGGATACTGTTTTACGAACCAAACAACCAACCAACCAACAATATGTACATGGATACTGTTCTACCAGGGGTTTATTTAAGTACTCATGATTGAATTCTTGTTTTGGGGGTGCTATGTTAGAGTCTTTTGGGGTTGCTTTGGGGTTGCTTAAAAAGGGGGGGGGGGGGGGGGGGGGGGGGGGGGGGGCAGCCGCTTGTAGCACACCAAAGGCTTGGTACTACGTACATACACTGTTTCCTTTATTCAGTGGGAGGGGGTGGGGGGTGGGTTAATGTTGGCAGATAGCAATATTTGCAGCCAGCTTTGTTTGACGTTAGGTTTATTACATTACATTACATTAAATGACATAACATAACATTACGGTACAATACATTATATTACATTGCACTACATTACATTGTATTAAATTTCATCACAATTTACAATACAATACATTTTCTAAAAAAATACCCTGTGTTCTACATACCTGCACCATGAGATGGTACACCGATGGTACTCAGGCCTCTCATGGTCAAGGCGCAGATCATGGCAGATGCGCACTGACACGCGGCGCAGCATTGGTTGTGCCCACCCACTCATCTTGCGCAGTGCTGGCAGGGCCACTAAGTTGAAGCACACGAAGCTGCTCACTGGGTTGCCTGTAGGACAGGCAAGCAAGAAAGCGCTACAGGCAAGCAAGAAAAAGTTACAGGCAAGCAAGGAAGCGTTACAGGCAAGCAAGGAAGCGTTACAGGCAAGCAAGGAAGCGTTACAGGTGAGCAAGAAAGCATTACATAAACTCAGCAAAACAATGCCGAGATAGGACAGCGGCACATCCTGCCACCAGTCGGACAGGCGAGCAAGAAAGCATTACATAAACTCAGCAAAACAATGCCGACTGAGACAGGACAGCGGCACATCCTACCAACTGTAGGACTGAAACCATGTAACAATCCAATCCAATCCAAGGAACATGCCTAGGAGGCCGAAGATCATGAGCTTCCCACCCCCACCCACCCAAACATACCCACATATACACACACTCATAAATGCATACCCCACCCCAACCCCCATCCCCCACACCCACACATAAACACACATAAACACACACACACACAAATACACACTTACCCCCACCTCTACCCCCCCCCCCCCCCCCCCCCCCCCCCCCCCCCCCCCCCCCCCCACACACACACCACCACCACCACCACCAACACATACACACCCACACATAAATACACCCACCCCCCACACATACACACATACCTGGGAGACCGAAGATCATGAGTCGCTTGCCCCCCTCGAGATCGAGAGTTGCATAGGTCAAGGGTTTACCGGGCTTCATGAGGACCCGCCCAAAGTGGACGAAACCCTGTCGCTCTAATAGAGGCTTAATTAGGTCCCTGTCTCCCATGGAAACGCCGCCTGGGGAGAGGTTGTTTTGTTTTGTTTGGTTTGGCTTGGCTTGGTTCGGTTTGGTTTTGTTTGGTTTGGCTTGGCTTGGTTAGGTTTTGTTTTGTTTGGTTTGGCTTTGCTTGGTTCGGTTTGGTTTTGTTTGGTTTGGCTTGGCTTGATTCGGTTTTGTTTTGTTTTGTTTGTACTGTGTTGTGTTGTGTTGCATAGGTCAAGGGGTTACCAGGCTTCATGAGCATCCGCCCAAAGTGGACGACACCCTGTCGCTCTTATAGAGGCTTAATTAGGTCCCTGTCTCCCATGGAAACGCCGCCTGGGGAGAGGGTTGGGTTGGGTTGGGTTGGGTTGGGTCCCTGTCTCCCATGGAAACGCAGCCTGGGGAGACGTTTGGTTTGGTTTGGTTAGGTTTGGTTTGGGACCCTGTCTCCCATGAAAACGCCGCCTGGGGAGAGGTGATAGGGTGGTTACGTGAGTGAGTGAGTGAGTGAGTGAGTGAGTGAGTGAGTGAGTGAGTGAGTGGGTGAGTGAGTGAGTGAATGAATGAGTAAGTCAGTTACTTACTTACTTGGTTATCTTTTCAGCTGTTTTGCTATTTATTCATCTATATAAATTACTTGCAGATTGTATTTCTTGCATTTCTTGCATTTCTTGCATTTCTTGGATCAATTGGACCTGTTGCATTGCTGGTTGCTTGCAGATTGGATTTCTTGCTTTTCTTGCATTTCTTGGATCAATTGGACCTGTTGCACTGCTGGTTGCTTGCAGATTGGATTTATTGCATTTCTTGCATTCCTTGGATCAATTGGACCTGTTGCATTGCTGGTTACTTGCAGATTGGATTTCTTGCATTTCTACTTGATCGCAGATTGGATTTTTCTCATTTATACTTGATCGCAGCTTGCATTTATTGCATTTCTTTAATAAATTGGACCTGTTGCATTTCTAGTTGTTTGTAACTAGGGTGTATTGCTGGCTAGCTGCAGATTGGATATGTCCATTTCATCATTTGCCACAATCACTGAGTTTTATGTGCGAAGCGTCACCGTCTGTCCGTCGCTGCATGGCGACACATGTGTCCGGCTAAACTAGTCAGACATCCCCCCCCCAACCCCCCCAGGCTCCACGCTTCGCGCTCCATGGGGTTTGGGGGGCAGCACGTTGCACTGGGGTCGCACCGAGTTTGCGACGCGTCGTACAGAAAAAATGCCAGTTTTGCAAATCACTCCAAGGTTTGCAAATCCTCTGATCGCATTTCTTGGCACCCGACCACTAAAATAAAACACACATTTGTAGGGACCGGCATATCATATGATGCTGACCAAAGACGAGTATGATAGCATATGATATCATACAAATTGCATCATATGATATTGCATATAAATGGTAACTTTAGCCCAGTCAGACTTCCGGCATCATTTGATATCATATTGCCTTTCCCTACACATATGAAAGCATGGCTCAACTGCAGTCCTACACACCTGAAGTGATCAAAACATCAACGCCCGCATCAATCGCCTTCTTGAAGCATCCCTCAAGGTGGCCTTCTGTGTCTCGAGCGATACCCAGATCAGTGACCTGAAACACATGGGTCGTGCAAAGGCTCAAGCAGGGATCACATGGTACTCATGCAGGGATCACAGGGTGCAGTGCAGTCGCTGGCCCAGGGAGCTGCCTAGAAGCTGCTCAAATAAGCCCCAAAGGAAAGCCTCAGTGCTATTCAACCGTCCTGGAATCAGGCTTGCGTCGCACATTTGGCTTCCAAACCCGACCTACAGAAACTTGACAAGTTCTATGCAGCGTCGCAAGCGACGCTAAAAATTGGCGAAGAGTGTTAGCGACGGAGCGACAGGTGGCAACGGAAGCGATTTAGTTACGAGACCATTGGCTGACGTGTCAGGCGGATGGTCGGATGCGGATGGTCGGTTGGTCGGTCGGTCGGTCGGTCGGTCGGTCGGTCGGACGGACAAATGGGTAACCCGCCCCCTTGAAGAGGGGCTCCGCAAAAAAAAAACTGCTAGTGAAGCAGGAGGTGCAAGGCCTATCTGATTACCCCCAGACAAACAAAGCGCATCGCACAAGATCATCTCCACATAAAATCATCACATAAGATCATCACCACATACAATCATCGCATACGATCATCACCACATACAATCATCGCATACGATCATCACCACATACAATCATCGCATACGATCATCACCACATACAATCATCGCATACGATCATCACCACATACAATCATCGCATACGATCATCACCACATACAATCATCGCATACGATCATCACCACATACAATCATCGCATACGATCATCACCACATACAATCATCACATGAGATCGTCACCTTTGCGCCAGTCTTCATGGCAGCGGCAATTAACATTGCGCGGTTAGCATCTCGAATCTGCCCGGCTCCAAGATTGACGGTGGATGGCTCCACCACCTCATCACCTGATGCCGTGCAAAAGTAAAAACAAGTATTAAAAAGTATGCAAGAGTACAAAAATGATTAACTAGTATTACGAAGTGTGCAAAATTAAAAACAAGTATTATTAAGTATTAAAAAGTGTGCAAAAGAAAAACAAGTATTAAAAAGTCGAGGGGGGGGGGGGGGGGGAGGTGGCAAGAAAAAATATTGTGTACAGCATCATCGATATGGATAGAGAACTGTGAGCACATCTTAATACTGTCGAGTTCGTGTCCATACACCCAGGGGGGGGGGGGGGGGGGGGGCTGTTTTTCCAACTTTATTTGTACTTATGTAATTTCTTTGCCAGTGTGAATTTTCGAGCGAGAGGTACACCATTGAGATGGGCTGGGCGAGAGGAGAGGGAATCTGCAGTCATTAGCCAGTTTCACCATGGGTGCAATTGGTAAGTGTCCTGAAAGTTACATCCAGGCTGGACACCATCCAGACCTTCGCACCCTGCTTCGCACAAGCGCTCGTGAGCTCGTGAGCTCGTGAGCTCGTGAGTGTCAGTCAGTGAGTCAGTGAGTCAGTGAGTCAGTCAGTGAGTCAGTGAGTCAGTGTGTCAGTGAGGCAGTCACAGAAGCCGCTCAGATGCATGTTCTGTATTCTGGTCCCCAACGAGGTTCCTAAAGTAGTCATTGTGTGCAACTCACACAACCACCACTACCACCACTACTACCACTATCAAAACTACTACCACCACTACTACCACCACCACTTTCACAACTACTACCACCACCACCACTACCACAACCCACCACTACCGACCACCACTACCACCACTACCGAAACCCACCACTACTACAACCACTACTTCCCACCACTACTACCACTACTACCACCACACCACCACTACTACCACCACTACTACCACCACCCACCACCACCACCACTACCACCGCTACTGCCACCACCCACCACCACCACTACTACCACCACTACTATCACCACCCCGATCACCCACCACCACTACCACCAGGTACATGTGTCAGTCATTTTTCTCCGTCATTCTTTCTTAATCCTTAGTGGCGCTGTTTTGTGTTAGGGGTCCCACCTCCTGGGGTGAAAATGCTTTTGATCAAATAAACAGAGAGAGGGAAGAACGTGGAAGGAGTGGCCTACCTGTTAATAGGATACCGTACTGACATGACAAGTCTTATGCAGCGTCGCAAGCGACGCGGGAAATTGGCGAAGTGTGTTGGCAACGGAACGAAAGGTGGCAACGGAAATGGAGTTGACCAGAGCCGATTACTTATGAGACAGTTGGCTGACGTGTCAGGCTTCAATTTGTTTTTTTGGGGGGGGGGGGGGGGGGGGGGGGGGGGGGGGGGGGGGGGGGGGCGGTCAAACGGACAACGGGGTATTCCTAGGGGGCTCCGCCTAAGATTGAACGTTTCTAAAATTTGACGATTTTCTTCTTGCCTACCTGTTGATAGGATAGCTACATGGGGTCGACCATTGTTTCTCCGCCATTCTTTCTTAATCTTGGTGGCGCTGGTTTGTGTCAGGGGTCCCACATCCTGGGGTGAAAATTCTTTCAATCAACGAAAAAGAGAGAGGGAAGAACATGGAATGAGTGACTTACCTGTTGAGAGGATAGCTACATGGGGTCGACCATAGACTTGTAGTCCACTTGTTGCGCCCACAGTCGCCAAGATGCCAACTTCGGCAACGCCTATTAGTTCACCCTTCTCTAGCACGGTTGAAGAAGCCCTGCAAGATGATGTTGGGTGTGACAAGTGACATATGGTTGTGCAATTAAAAAAAAAGATGTACAATTAAATTATGATGCTGATGGTTACATGATTCTGGTGTCCACAGGCTCCAAGATACCAAATTCGTCAACGCCAATTAGCTTACCCTTCTATAGCTTGGCTGACCAAGCCCTGCAAGATGATGTGAGGTGCGACCAGTGATGTATGGTCGTGAAAAATGGGGGGGGAATGCTGCTGCTGCTGCTGCTGATGGTGATGGTGATGATGATGATGATGATGATGATGATGATGATGGTTTCATTATCCTGGTGCCCACAGTTTCAAGATATCAAATTAGGCAACACCAATAAGCTCACCCTTCTAGAGCACTGTTGACGAAGCCCTACAAAATGATGATGTGAGGTGTGACCAGTGATGTAGGTTATGCAAATTAAAAAAATGAAATATTAAAAATGTCGCCAATATACACCCTTCTATAGCACTGTTGACGAAGCCCTACAAGTATGATGACAGGTGTGACAAGTGACGTAGGTTACGTAATGTCACATCAGCATCATGGCTTTTTATTTTTTGACGACGCCTTGCCATTCCGTTCCTGCATGGCGACGCATGGGTCTGGCTAAACTAAACTAGTCAGAAATGTTCCCCCGAACCCCCCGAGCTCCGCGCATTGCGCTCCGCGGGGTTCTGGGGGCCGCGCGTCGCCCTGGTGTCTTTTTTCCCCCAGTGCAAGCGAACAGGAAGGTTCCCTAAACTTCACGCCCCATTACAAGGCTTAACAATTTTCAACATATGACAGCTCGTTTGACTCACATAATATCGGATGCCATGGGACGAATATCTGTATTTATAGGATATATACACAAATGTTTGACTCACATGATATCGGATCCAATGGGACAAATACAGATTTTTAAATATAATAATACAAAATGATAAATGATATCGGATCCATCGGGACGAACAACTGTTTTTGTATATAATATAAAAACACTTGTTTGCCTCACATAATATTGGATCCAATGGGACGAATATCTGTTTTTAAATACAATAATACAAAATGACTCACATGATATTGAATCCGATGAGACAAATGTATATTTGTTTATATAATATAAAAAACAAATGTTTGACCTGGTTTGACTCACATAATATGAGACCCAATGCCTGCCCAATGGGACGAATATATCTGCTTTTAATATAAAATACAAACAAAATGTTTACCGCCCCTCCATGGGTAGCCACATCGGTACATCAGGCGTACTGCTGGGCAAGCAAAACGGAGGCGCAAAACGGAGGTGCAAAACGGGCGAGCAAAACGGATGCGCTGGGGAACCTAAGGGTTCGCCCTACAAATTGCATTTGGACCGCACCAACTGACGTTTGCAAACAGCAGGCAGTCACCTATTCTCCGACTCGAAGCAAATTTCAGACAAGCTGTATTTTCAGTCACGTCACCTCATCTTCCAGGTAGATTTAAGTCAAACTGCGCCCCGGACCACTAGACATTAGGATTCGGCAGTCAAGTCATCCCGAAGGAGATAACGCGCATCTGTGTACCAAAGAGGTAACGCGCATCTGTGTACCAAAGAGCGGTATACGAGACACACATTCCGCAAGAACAGCCACGAGGGCAGCAAAAAGGTTACGCACACCGCGCACCGCACACAAAACAACCCTAGCTAGTGACAGCAGGGCTTGACTGGGCTCCCCATCCCCAACCCCAGCGGATCCCCATACCTAACACAAGGGTGGTCACGCCCTTGTTGGCTCGCATGATATCGGATCCAATGAGACAAATACCTGTTTTTAAATACAAAATAATACAAAATGACTCACATGATATGTAATTTAATGAGACGAATATGTATTTGTTTATATTATATAAAAACAAATGTTTGACCTGGTTTGACTCAAATAATATCAGACCCGATGGGACAAATATCTATTTTTTTATAAAATGAAAACAAAATGTTTGGCTCACATATCGGATCCACTGGGACGAATATCTGTTTTTTTAATAAAATAATACAAAATGACCCACATGATATCGGATCCAATGAGACGGATATACGTTTTTCTATAACATAAAAAACAAACGTTTGACTCACATCGTATCGGATCCAATGGGACATTTTTTTTATTATAAAATAATACAAAATGACTCACATAAATACATAATATAGGACCCAAAGGAACAAATATCTGTTTTTTTAATATAATATAAAAACAAAATGTTTAACTCACATAATATCGGACCCAATGGGACGAATATCTTGCCCCGGGCCCTTTGCAGCCTTCTTAATCATCACTCGCTTCGATCCATCTGCCATTTCCACCCTCTCTGTGTCTTCCACCTGGATGACAGCATCAGCACCAGGCGGTACCGGGGCACCTGGAGCAGTACAGCAGTACAGAAAAAAACTTTAGGGAAGTATTTGCCTTACTTGGTGGTTGGACCCAGTGCAAGCAAACAGGCTGGCCCCCTCAACCTCACGCCTCAAAATAAGAAGTAATATTTATTTATGTATTTATTTGTGTTACACTCCTGTGGCCACTCAAAGCAAATGAGGAGTGTTTAAGATTTACCCATGGGACTCAGCTCATCAATGCCTTTTCTGTTTAGCCCTTTCTGTCACAGTTGGGCGAGTCCCTTCAGCGTATTGGGCCTACCATCGGACTGTGACATACATTTAGATGATCAAACAACAGAAAGACACCACTACTAAAAAAATACCACCTAGCCCCCACCTACATTCTGCCCCTCCCTGCCCTATGGAAGCCTCTGTGCAAGGGGGTGGAAGCACAGCTTCCCCCCCCCCTGGATCTCCTCGAATTCTCGAACCCCCAAATTGTCTTGTTAGTACGGTAATATAATGAGATATAATATAGTACAATATTGTACTGACAGCAATTGGTATGTGACAGCATGCATTGGTACTGACAGCAATTGGTACTGACAGCAATTGGTACTGACAGCAAAAAAAGACGCTTCAATTTGACGGGAGCACCCGTCAAATCGAGGCGTATGCTATATTACAGGACGAAAAAACGGCAAACAGGGTTTCAGGGCGATATTAGGTGCATAACTAGAATGCTCATATCTCACTGCTCAGTGGGCCAAACACTACATTTCTTAGTGATACGAGATCCCTGGGACCGCATGCATCTGTCTGCATATTCAGATGCCTCATCTGATAAAGATAGCAAGATTAGGAGTACAGACCCTGGCCATCTTTAGCCACTCCTCCTGGCTCAACTGTTTTGAATTAGATGGTGATATCACACTGGTGATGGGGGAAAAGCTGACATGTACAAAAAGCACAGAGTCAATAGGGGTAGGAAGTCAACATATTAGTGCATTGTAGTGATGTATACAAAATATGGTATGTGCATATCGTAGCTACAACACTTTCTGAGACCTCCCAGAACCTGCACCACCATTATAGTGCTATGCTGAGCAAGATAATGGTATGGCTTCAATGCTGAGTACGACCCTACTTGCAGATCCTATAACCATGTACCCTAATGACTAGGCTACCGGGATTTATATTTATATTGATTACGGTACGTGGTCTACGGTATCAGTAAGAACACTACTAACTACACAACATGTTCAAGTAGAACATTCAGTTGTATTAATGGATTTTATTAAAATTTAAACGGTCAAGTGTGTAACGTCAAATCTTATCTTTCTGGACACAAAACGTCAAATTAAAACGTCAAATGATAATAAACACCCTTAAATTGACCGTCAAATATTTAGAAGCGTTAATTTTTACTGTCAGTACGGTATACCAGACCAGACCAGACCAGACCAGACCAGACCAGACCAGACCAGACCAGAGCTTAATACTACAATCGAACAAAACTTGACTACAATGGAGGACTAACAAATCCTACCTGAGGTTATGTATCAATCAAACAAAATGAAACCTACCTGTGGTTATGTATCAATCAAACAAAATGAAACCTACCTGTGGTTATGTATCAATCAAACAAAATGAAACCTACCTGTGGTTATGTATTAATGAAACAAAATAAAACGTTCCGGTGGTGGTGTATCAATCAAATCAAATCAAACCTACCCGTGGTGATGTACGCCACAGTACCAGGGATGACTGTCATGGGATCCATGCTACCAGCACGAGACTCCCCAATGACCGGGTACTCGCCAACACCATCCGCTGCGATGACGGCATACCCATCCTGCGTGAACGAAACAGGCATTTTGTGTGTGTTTGTGTTTGTGTGTGTGTGTGTGTGTGTGTTGTGTGGTGTGTGTGTGTGTGGGTGGGGGGGGTAGGGTTTGGGTTGTAGGGTTTGGGTTGCAGGGTTTGGGTTGTAAGCATTTTCTGCATCCGCTATCATCACACATATGCTATCAGCGTGCATATTTATTTCTGTGATTCTTTCAAACCCTGTGAATGAATGTACAAGTCAAGCATGCGAGGCATGCAGTGTGCAGATCATGTGCATTTCGGAGTCTCACCGATTCCCAGGATTATAGGTGTCCAACGTGTTCGGATACCTATAATTATGGGAATTTTTGTGAGGTACAACACATAGCCCACCCCAATGAGGTGGGCTGTGTGTGTGTTGGTGTGTGTGTTGTGGGTTTGGAAGGGGTTGGGGGGCTGGATTGGCATGCAATAGTAGCAAGCATGCAGCTGTGAGAAGTTGTGTTTACGGTGCATGAAGGGCGGTAAGCAATGCCAGGCACCTTAATGGAGGCTGGAAAGGGAGGCAAGGAGTCTTTGGCTGTCACTGTCTGGGCTAAGGTGCGTCCTAGAGCATTGGTGAGGCTGACTTCCTCGCTGGGCAAAGTTTTGGTGTTGTCCAGCACGATCTGCTGAGCTTCACTGATGAGGATCATCTTGTATCTAGAGCTTGTCGCCATTTTGAGAAATTGTCCGGGGCGCTTCTATGGGGCTGTGATGACCAAATTGTTCGAGGTGCTTCGATGAGCTTGAGATGACAAATTTTCCGAGGTGTTCTGATGGGGATGTGATGATCAAGTCTGCCTACTAGCCCCCGGACCCCGACCTCGCACCGTCTACCCCGTGGATGAGTCCCCCCCCGGTGGGGGAGTGCCCAGTGCTTGCGGCGGCACAAGCGGCCGAAGCCCCCTCTCAATGGACTCTTTCTTCACTCTGCTTGCCCCCCGGAGGCCCCCTTGTGCAGCCCAGCACCGGTAAAGACCCCGCCTTGAACCCACATAGCAAATGGTGGCGGCAAGCCCGAACACGGCAGGCCGGCTGTGGCTTGGAGATCTATTGGGCCCAATGAAACGCTCCGCGGTGGCCAGGAGGGAAATCTGACGTCACTCCCACCTCATTATTTATCAAAAGGTCCCATAACGCACGTGGTCCCGCCCCGGGACTACTCTTCCTAATCATTTAATCAATCCGACCAACCATATTCTACACTTACTCGTGTTCAACAGATACCGATCCTTAATTCATGCCACTGCGATATGTCTTATGTTCTTTTCTGCACGGTTTCATGTTCGGTGTGTGCTTGATAATCCCGCGTCGGCTGTTCGCGTATACGCCGTAGGCGCAGGACGCACGCGCACGCCTCTGTTGTCCAAGGCCCCCCCAGAAAAAACCCCAATGACCGCGGTCATGACCGGCATCAAGTAAAGTGAAGGCTTGCAAGCTTGTTGGCCAATTCCGTTTCTCTCCTGATATTGCATCGCTCTCAGCTACACACCTATTGAACGCACTGCTGTCTCGGGGCTCCATTTCGACCGGGTGCCCAGAGCGCGCTTAATATCTTGACGGCAGATAAATAACAGCACCTGCAGCCATGTCCTCCCTTTACCATCTCCCTCAATTAATAGGAGTTGTGGGTGAGTCCTACAAGCGAATAGTTTAAAATTTGCCTCCAGGCTGCTTATCACAGCCCACGTCCCTCCAGTTAGTAGCTTCCACTTCCCCCTCCGCCCATGAAGCATACTCATGTTCGTTTCTCTAAGCTTGGGCTACAATATGAGCCTAAGCTTTACATGCCTGCGATGCCAACAGACCATCTGCGCCAAACCAGATCAGGCGAAGTCAACCGTCCCATCTGTCACGCGCTGCATGTGCTGACTCACCCCCTCGCACCTCGCTGATCACTTTTGCAGCCCCTCTCCTGCTGATCTGACCGAACGATACAATGATCCCGCCTGGTTATGCACCCCCCCCCACCGCTATCCATTGGATCAGGGAGCAAAATATAGGTCCCCTCCAAACCCTAATGCACGCCCCCATCCGACCCCATCCCGACCCCATCCCCCCCAACCCACACACAAACACACACCTCTGCTTTTCTCAGCCTCCCCCCCCCCCCCCACCCACCCACCCACCCACCCACACACACACACACACTCGCTCCTGCCCCCTCACCTCTCCTTCCAGGTGCAGGTACAATGGGAAGTGGAATAGCGCAAACTCTAGTGATGAAGGGCTTGAAAGTTATTCTGTTCGACACCAAGCACTCCTTTGTAGATCGGGGCATTAGTATGGTAAACAAGAACCTGGAGAAACTAGTGAAGAAGGGCACCATTACACCAGAAGTGGCCCACGCAGCGGCTTCGAGGATTGAACCTGCGGTATCCCTTGATGTGAGTCCCAGTGATTTCTGCAAGTCTGAAAGTGAAAGTGAAAGTGAAGTCTGAAAGTGTTTTTTTTTAGCTTTTGGTCTCCTCCAGGGACAGCGTTTTAGTGCTTTTTATAGCTTTAAGTAGCTTCACAGGGCCATTTTTGGCAATAACATGGTTCCTTTTCTTTTTTACAGCAATAATTTCGCTACAACGGGGTAAAACTAGCGATCGCCATATTAAGCGCTAAAAAAAACTTGTGAGTCCCACTCATATATGGCGGAGCCCCCCCTTCTGGAGGGCGAGAGCCCCCAGGCTTACCTCATTGTTCGTCCCTCCGACCGTCCCAATTAATTATTTTGGTGTGAGTCCATTTAATTTTTGGTGTGCGCAGGTGTGTGTCAAATTGTTCTTCTCGTATACGTCCACTCATTTGTTCGTCCACTCATTTTAGTGTGTTTGTCCATTCAATGTCTGGTGTGACTCCACTCATTTTTGTTTATGCCCGTCCATTCATTTTTTGGTTTGATACCAAAGTGGTGCCATTTAACTTAGTGCAAATACACTCATATTTTGATGTCACCGCACATTGCGCATGTGACTCGAATTCCACAAGTGTTAATTAAGTCCGCTCATTTGATTGTGTGGTAGCTGTGTCATGGAGATTATTTTTTATTTAGTACACTCATATTTAGATGCCACTCCATGTATTCCATGTCGATATGACTCAACATCCACATTTGTTTGCTTAGCCCACTCATTTGTTTAATGTGGCGGCGATCATATTTTACTTATTCCACTCAAATTTTGGTGCCACTCCGCGTTGCCCATGTCGATGTCACTCGATATGTTGATGTGATTCAACATCCACAATTGATTGTTAAGTCTACTTAGGTGTTTAATGTGGCGACGTTCATATTTTACTTATTCCACTCATATTTTGATGCCACTCCACGTTTTCCATGTCGATGTCAATCGATATGTCGTTGTGACTCAACATCCACATTTGTTTGCTTAGCCCACGTATTTGTTTAATGTGGCGGCGATCATATTTTACTTATTCCACTCAAATTTTGGTGCCACTCCGCGTTGCCCATGTCGATGTCACTCGATATGTTGATGTGATTCAACATCCACAATTGATTGTTAAGTCTACTTAGGTGTTTAATGTGGCGACGTTCATATTTTACTTATTCCACTCATATTTTGATGCCACTCCACGTTTTCCATGTCGATGTCAATCGATATGTCGTGTGACTCAACATCCACATTTGTTTGCTTAGCCCACGTATTTGTTTAATGTGGCGGCGATCATATTTTACTTATTCCACTCAAATTTTGGTGCCACTCCGCGTTGCCCATGTCGATGTCACTCGATATGTTGATGTGATTCAACATCCACAATTGATTGTTAAGTCTACTTAGGTGTTTAATGTGGCGACGTTCATATTTTACTTATTCCACTCATATTTTGATGCCACTCCACGTTTTCCATGTCGATGTCAATCGATATGTCGTTGTGACTCAACATCCACATTTGTTTGCTTAGCCCACGTATTTGTTTAATGTGGCGGCGATCATATTTTACTTATTCCACTCAAATTTTGGTGCCACTCCGCGTTGCCCATGTCGATGTCACTCGATATGTTGATGTGATTCAACATCCACAATTGATTGTTAAGTCTACTTAGGTGTTTAATGTGGCGACGTTCATATTTTACTTATTCCACTCATATTTTGATGCCACTCCACGTTTTCCATGTCGATGTCAATCGATATGTCGTTGTGACTCAACATCCACATTTGTTTGCTTAGCCCACGTATTTGTTTAATGTGGCGGCGATCATATTTTACTTATTCCACTCAAATTTTGGTGCCACTCCGCGTTGCCCATGTCGATGTCACTCGATATGTTGATGTGATTCAACATCCACAATTGATTGTTAAGTCTACTTAGGTGTTTAATGTGGCGACGTTCATATTTTACTTATTCCACTCATATTTTGATGCCACTCCACGTTTTCCATGTCGATGTCAATCGATATGTCGTTGTGACTCAACATCCACATTTGTTTGCTTAGCCCACGTATTTGTTTAATGTGGCGGCGATCATATTTTACTTATTCCACTCAAATTTTGGTGCCACTCCGCGTTGCCCATGTCGATGTCACTCGATATGTTGATGTGATTCAACATCCACAATTGATTGTTAAGTCTACTTAGGTGTTTAATGTGGCGACGTTCATATTTTACTTATTCCACTCATATTTTGATGCCACTCCACGTTTTCCATGTCGATGTCAATCGATATGTCGTGTGACTCAACATCCACATTTGTTTGCTTAGCCCACGTATTTGTTTAATGTGGCGGCGATCATATTTTACTTATTCCACTCAAATTTTGGTGCCACTCCGCGTTGCCCATGTCGATGTCACTCGATATGTTGATGTGATTCAACATCCACAATTGATTGTTAAGTCTACTTAGGTGTTTAATGTGGCGACGTTCATATTTTACTTATTCCACTCATATTTTGATGCCACTCCACGTTTTCCATGTCGATGTCAATCGATATGTCGTGTGACTCAACATCCACATTTGTTTGCTTAGCCCACGTATTTGTTTAATGTGGCGGCGATCATATTTTACTTATTCCACTCAAATTTTGGTGCCACTCCGCGTTGCCCATGTCGATGTCACTCGATATGTTGATGTGATTCAACATCCACAATTGATTGTTAAGTCTACTTAGGTGTTTAATGTGGCGACGTTCATATTTTACTTATTCCACTCATATTTTGATGCCACTCCACGTTTTCCATGTCGATGTCAATCGATATGTCGTTGTGACTCAACATCCACATTTGTTTGCTTAGCCCACGTATTTGTTTAATGTGGCGGCGATCATATTTTACTTATTCCACTCAAATTTTGGTGCCACTCCGCGTTGCCCATGTCGATGTCACTCGATATGTTGATGTGATTCAACATCCACAATTGATTGTTAAGTCTACTTAGGTGTTTAATGTGGCGACGTTCATATTTTACTTATTCCACTCATATTTTGATGCCACTCCACGTTTTCCATGTCGATGTCAATCGATATGTCGTTGTGACTCAACATCCACATTTGTTTGCTTAGCCCACGTATTTGTTTAATGTGGCGGCGATCATATTTTACTTATTCCACTCAAATTTTGGTGCCACTCCGCGTTGCCCATGTCGATGTCACTCGATATGTTGATGTGATTCAACATCCACAATTGATTGTTAAGTCTACTTAGGTGTTTAATGTGGCGACGTTCATATTTTACTTATTCCACTCATATTTTGATGCCACTCCACGTTTTCCATGTCGATGTCAATCGATATGTCGTTGTGACTCAACATCCACATTTGTTTGCTTAGCCCACGTATTTGTTTAATGTGGCGGCGATCATATTTTACTTATTCCACTCAAATTTTGGTGCCACTCCGCGTTGCCCATGTCGATGTCACTCGATATGTTGATGTGATTCAACATCCACAATTGATTGTTAAGTCTACTTAGGTGTTTAATGTGGCGACGTTCATATTTTACTTATTCCACTCATATTTTGATGCCACTCCACGTTTTCCATGTCGATGTCAATCGATATGTCGATTGTGACTCAACATCCACATTTGTTTGCTTAGCCCACGTATTTGTTTAATGTGGCGGCGATCATATTTTACTTATTCCACTCAAATTTTGGTGCCACTCCGCGTTGCCCATGTCGATGTCACTCGATATGTTGATGTGATTCAACATCCACAATTGATTGTTAAGTCTACTTAGGTGTTTAATGTGGCGACGTTCATATTTTACTTATTCCACTCATATTTTGATGCCACTCCACGTTTTCCATGTCGATGTCAATCGATATGTCGTTGTGACTCAACATCCACATTTGTTTGCTTAGCCCACGTATTTGTTTAATGTGGCGGCGATCATATTTTACTTATTCCACTCAAATTTTGGTGCCACTCCGCGTTGCCCATGTCGATGTCACTCGATATGTTGATGTGATTCAACATCCACAATTGATTGTTAAGTCTACTTAGGTGTTTAATGTGGCGACGTTCATATTTTACTTATTCCACTCATATTTTGATGCCACTCCACGTTTTCCATGTCGATGTCAATCGATATGTCGATTGTGACTCAACATCCACATTTGTTTGCTTAGCCCACGTATTTGTTTAATGTGGCGGCGATCATATTTTACTTATTCCACTCAAATTTTGGTGCCACTCCGCGTTGCCCATGTCGATGTCACTCGATATGTTGATGTGATTCAACATCCACAATTGATTGTTAAGTCTACTTAGGTGTTTAATGTGGCGACGTTCATATTTTACTTATTCCACTCATATTTTGATGCCACTCCACGTTTTCCATGTCGATGTCAATCGATATGTCGTTGTGACTCAACATCCACATTTGTTTGCTTAGCCCACGTATTTGTTTAATGTGGCGGCGATCATATTTTACTTATTCCACTCAAATTTTGGTGCCACTCCGCGTTGCCCATGTCGATGTCACTCGATATGTTGATGTGATTCAACATCCACAATTGATTGTTAAGTCTACTTAGGTGTTTAATGTGGCGACGTTCATATTTTACTTATTCCACTCATATTTTGATGCCACTCCACGTTTTCCATGTCGATGTCAATCGATATGTCGTTGTGACTCAACATCCACATTTGTTTGCTTAGCCCACGTATTTGTTTAATGTGGCGGCGATCATATTTTACTTATTCCACTCAAATTTTGGTGCCACTCCGCGTTGCCCATGTCGATGTCACTCGATATGTTGATGTGATTCAACATCCACAATTGATTGTTAAGTCTACTTAGGTGTTTAATGTGGCGACGTTCATATTTTACTTATTCCACTCATATTTTGATGCCACTCCACGTTTTCCATGTCGATGTCAATCGATATGTCGATGTGACTCAACATCCACATTTGTTTGCTTAGCCCACGTATTTGTTTAATGTGGCGGCGATCATATTTTACTTATTCCACTCAAATTTTGGTGCCACTCCGCGTTGCCCATGTCGATGTCACTCGATATGTTGATGTGATTCAACATCCACAATTGATTGTTAAGTCTACTTAGGTGTTTAATGTGGCGACGTTCATATTTTACTTATTCCACTCATATTTTGATGCCACTCCACGTTTTCCATGTCGATGTCAATCGATATGTCGATGTGACTCAACATCCACATTTGTTTGCTTAGCCCACGTATTTGTTTAATGTGGCGGCGATCATATTTTACTTATTCCACTCAAATTTTGGTGCCACTCCGCGTTGCCCATGTCGATGTCACTCGATATGTTGATGTGATTCAACATCCACAATTGATTGTTAAGTCTACTTAGGTGTTTAATGTGGCGACGTTCATATTTTACTTATTCCACTCATATTTTGATGCCACTCCACGTTTTCCATGTCGATGTCAATCGATATGTCGTTGTGACTCAACATCCACATTTGTTTGCTTAGCCCACGTATTTGTTTAATGTGGCGGCGATCATATTTTACTTATTCCACTCAAATTTTGGTGCCACTCCGCGTTGCCCATGTCGATGTCACTCGATATGTTGATGTGATTCAACATCCACAATTGATTGTTAAGTCTACTTAGGTGTTTAATGTGGCGACGTTCATATTTTACTTATTCCACTCATATTTTGATGCCACTCCACGTTTTCCATGTCGATGTCAATCGATATGTCGTTGTGACTCAACATCCACATTTGTTTGCTTAGCCCACGTATTTGTTTAATGTGGCGGCGATCATATTTTACTTATTCCACTCAAATTTTGGTGCCACTCCGCGTTGCCCATGTCGATGTCACTCGATATGTTGATGTGATTCAACATCCACAATTGATTGTTAAGTCTACTTAGGTGTTTAATGTGGCGACGTTCATATTTTACTTATTCCACTCATATTTTGATGCCACTCCACGTTTTCCATGTCGATGTCAATCGATATGTCGATTGTGACTCAACATCCACATTTGTTTGCTTAGCCCACGTATTTGTTTAATGTGGCGGCGATCATATTTTACTTATTCCACTCAAATTTTGGTGCCACTCCGCGTTGCCCATGTCGATGTCACTCGATATGTTGATGTGATTCAACATCCACAATTGATTGTTAAGTCTACTTAGGTGTTTAATGTGGCGACGTTCATATTTTACTTATTCCACTCATATTTTGATGCCACTCCACGTTTTCCATGTCGATGTCAATCGATATGTCGTTGTGACTCAACATCCACATTTGTTTGCTTAGCCCACGTATTTGTTTAATGTGGCGGCGATCATATTTTACTTATTCCACTCAAATTTTGGTGCCACTCCGCGTTGCCCATGTCGATGTCACTCGATATGTTGATGTGATTCAACATCCACAATTGATTGTTAAGTCTACTTAGGTGTTTAATGTGGCGACGTTCATATTTTACTTATTCCACTCATATTTTGATGCCACTCCACGTTTTCCATGTCGATGTCAATCGATATGTCGATTGTGACTCAACATCCACATTTGTTTGCTTAGCCCACGTATTTGTTTAATGTGGCGGCGATCATATTTTACTTATTCCACTCAAATTTTGGTGCCACTCCGCGTTGCCCATGTCGATGTCACTCGATATGTTGATGTGATTCAACATCCACAATTGATTGTTAAGTCTACTTAGGTGTTTAATGTGGCGACGTTCATATTTTACTTATTCCACTCATATTTTGATGCCACTCCACGTTTTCCATGTCGATGTCAATCGATATGTCGTTGTGACTCAACATCCACATTTGTTTGCTTAGCCCACGTATTTGTTTAATGTGGCGGCGATCATATTTTACTTATTCCACTCAAATTTTGGTGCCACTCCGCGTTGCCCATGTCGATGTCACTCGATATGTTGATGTGATTCAACATCCACAATTGATTGTTAAGTCTACTTAGGTGTTTAATGTGGCGACGTTCATATTTTACTTATTCCACTCATATTTTGATGCCACTCCACGTTTTCCATGTCGATGTCAATCGATATGTCGTTGTGACTCAACATCCACATTTGTTTGCTTAGCCCACGTATTTGTTTAATGTGGCGGCGATCATATTTTACTTATTCCACTCAAATTTTGGTGCCACTCCGCGTTGCCCATGTCGATGTCACTCGATATGTTGATGTGATTCAACATCCACAATTGATTGTTAAGTCTACTTAGGTGTTTAATGTGGCGACGTTCATATTTTACTTATTCCACTCATATTTTGATGCCACTCCACGTTTTCCATGTCGATGTCAATCGATATGTCGATTGTGACTCAACATCCACATTTGTTTGCTTAGCCCACGTATTTGTTTAATGTGGCGGCGATCATATTTTACTTATTCCACTCAAATTTTGGTGCCACTCCGCGTTGCCCATGTCGATGTCACTCGATATGTTGATGTGATTCAACATCCACAATTGATTGTTAAGTCTACTTAGGTGTTTAATGTGGCGACGTTCATATTTTACTTATTCCACTCATATTTTGATGCCACTCCACGTTTTCCATGTCGATGTCAATCGATATGTCGTTGTGACTCAACATCCACATTTGTTTGCTTAGCCCACGTATTTGTTTAATGTGGCGGCGATCATATTTTACTTATTCCACTCAAATTTTGGTGCCACTCCGCGTTGCCCATGTCGATGTCACTCGATATGTTGATGTGATTCAACATCCACAATTGATTGTTAAGTCTACTTAGGTGTTTAATGTGGCGACGTTCATATTTTACTTATTCCACTCATATTTTGATGCCACTCCACGTTTTCCATGTCGATGTCAATCGATATGTCGTTGTGACTCAACATCCACATTTGTTTGCTTAGCCCACGTATTTGTTTAATGTGGCGGCGATCATATTTTACTTATTCCACTCAAATTTTGGTGCCACTCCGCGTTGCCCATGTCGATGTCACTCGATATGTTGATGTGATTCAACATCCACAATTGATTGTTAAGTCTACTTAGGTGTTTAATGTGGCGACGTTCATATTTTACTTATTCCACTCATATTTTGATGCCACTCCACGTTTTCCATGTCGATGTCAATCGATATGTCGTTGTGACTCAACATCCACATTTGTTTGCTTAGCCCACGTATTTGTTTAATGTGGCGGCGATCATATTTTACTTATTCCACTCAAATTTTGGTGCCACTCCGCGTTGCCCATGTCGATGTCACTCGATATGTTGATGTGATTCAACATCCACAATTGATTGTTAAGTCTACTTAGGTGTTTAATGTGGCGACGTTCATATTTTACTTATTCCACTCATATTTTGATGCCACTCCACGTTTTCCATGTCGATGTCAATCGATATGTCGTTGTGACTCAACATCCACATTTGTTTGCTTAGCCCACGTATTTGTTTAATGTGGCGGCGATCATATTTTACTTATTCCACTCAAATTTTGGTGCCACTCCGCGTTGCCCATGTCGATGTCACTCGATATGTTGATGTGATTCAACATCCACAATTGATTGTTAAGTCTACTTAGGTGTTTAATGTGGCGACGTTCATATTTTACTTATTCCACTCATATTTTGATGCCACTCCACGTTTTCCATGTCGATGTCAATCGATATGTCGTTGTGACTCAACATCCACATTTGTTTGCTTAGCCCACGTATTTGTTTAATGTGGCGGCGATCATATTTTACTTATTCCACTCAAATTTTGGTGCCACTCCGCGTTGCCCATGTCGATGTCACTCGATATGTTGATGTGATTCAACATCCACAATTGATTGTTAAGTCTACTTAGGTGTTTAATGTGGCGACGTTCATATTTTACTTATTCCACTCATATTTTGATGCCACTCCACGTTTTCCATGTCGATGTCAATCGATATGTCGATGTGACTCAACATCCACATTTGTTTGCTTAGCCCACGTATTTGTTTAATGTGGCGGCGATCATATTTTACTTATTCCACTCAAATTTTGGTGCCACTCCGCGTTGCCCATGTCGATGTCACTCGATATGTTGATGTGATTCAACATCCACAATTGATTGTTAAGTCTACTTAGGTGTTTAATGTGGCGACGTTCATATTTTACTTATTCCACTCATATTTTGATGCCACTCCACGTTTTCCATGTCGATGTCAATCGATATGTCGATTGTGACTCAACATCCACATTTGTTTGCTTAGCCCACGTATTTGTTAATGTGGCGGCGATCATATTTTACTTATTCCACTCAAATTTTGGTGCCACTCCGCGTTGCCCATGTCGATGTCACTCGATATGTTGATGTGATTCAACATCCACAATTGATTGTTAAGTCTACTTAGGTGTTTAATGTGGCGACGTTCATATTTTACTTATTCCACTCATATTTTGATGCCACTCCACGTTTTCCATGTCGATGTCAATCGATATGTCGATTGTGACTCAACATCCACATTTGTTTGCTTAGCCCACGTATTTGTTTAAGTGGGCGGCGATCATCATTATAACTTGGGCATCCGGTTGCTGTCGATGCACTGAATGGGAGGATCAAACATACCAATTGCTGTTAAGTATAGGGCAGTTG
>JACBWV010000610.1:158308932-158352217 GCA_013435795.1 Chlamydomonas sp. ICE-L | reverse complement strand
CGATGTCAAATCGATATGTCGTTGCTGATCTTCAACATCCACATTGTTTGTTATGCCACGTTCGTAGTTTAACTGTCCGCGCGGCGATCGCGCGATCAGATTCTTGGTCATTTACTTATTCCACTCGACAAATCTTTTGGTGCAACCCACGCGTTGCCCATGGCGATGTCGACGATCGGTTGATTGTGATTCAAAATCCACAATGATTGTTAAGTCTAATTAGGTGCTCTTAATGTGGCCGACGTTCATACTTTTACTTATGTCCCACTAATATGTCTGACTGCCACTCCACGTTTTTTCCATTTCGGATGTCAATCGATAGTGCCGATGTGACTCACACACATCCACATTGTTTGCTGAGCCCACTCATTTTTTAATGTCGGCCCCGCCTCTGCGCATCTTATATTTGACTTATTCCAACTGTCCAATTTTGAGCATCCGCGTTGCCCGACCTGTCGATTGTCTACTGATATGTTGAGCTGTGATTCAAACTGCGTTCCACAATGTTGTTACGTCACTAGGTGTGCTTTAATGTTGGCGAACGTTCATTACTTTTACTTATTCCGACTCATTTTTTGATTGCACACTCCCACTGTTTTCCATGCGAGGCTTCAATCGATCCCCTATTGCGTGGTGGCCCTCCAACCATCACATTTGTTTGCTAGCAGTATTTGTTCATGTGGGCTGGCGATCAGAGTTTACTTATTTCGTATCAAATTCTTGGTGCCACTCCGCGTTGACGCATGTCGATTGTCTCATCGACTAGTTATGTGATTCAACCAACCGATCAATTGATATGTACAAGTTTTATCTGAGAGCGCGTGTTTAATGTGGCGGACGTTCATATTTTACTATTCCACTCCATATTTGATGCACTTCACGTTTTCCATGTCGATGTCACTCGATAGTCGATGTGGACCTCAACATCCACACTTTGTTTGCATAGACCCACTTCCTTTGTTTAATGTGGCGGCGATCATATTTTACTTATTCCACTCAAATTTTGGTGCCACTCCGCGTTGCCCATGTCGATGTCACTCGATATGTTGATGTGATTCAACATCCACAATTGATTGTTAAGTCTACTTAGGTGTTTAATGTGGCGACGTTCATATTTTACTTATTCCACTCATATTTTGATGCCACTCCACGTTTTCCATGTCGATGTCAATCGATATGTCGTTGTGACTCAACATCCACATTTGTTTGCTTAGCCCCTGTATTTGTTTAATGTGGCGGCGATCATATTTTACTTATTCCACTCAAATTTTGGTGCCACTCCGCGTTGCCCATGTCGATGTCACTCGATATGTTGATGTGATTCAACATCCACAATTGATTGTTAAGTCTACTTAGGTGTTTAATGTGGCGACGTTCATATTTTACTTATTCCACTCATATTTTGATGCCACTCCACGTTTTCCATGTCGATGTCAATCGATATGTCGATGTGACTCAACATCCACATTTGTTTGCTTAGCCCACGTATTTGTTTAATGTGGCGGCGATCATATTTTACTTATTCCACTCAAATTTTGGTGCCACTCCGCGTTGCCCATGTCGATGTCACTCGATATGTTGATGTGATTCAACATCCACCATTGATTGTTAAGTCTACTTAGGTGTTTAATGTGGCGACGTTCATATTTTACTTATTCCACTCATATTTTGATGCCACTCCACGTTTTCCATGTCGATGTCAATCGATATGTCGTTGTGACTCAACATCCACATTTGTTTGCTTAGCCCACGTATTGTTTAATGTGGCGGCGATCATATTTTACTTATTCCACTCAAATTTTGGGTGCCACTCCCGCGTTGCCCATGTCGATGTCACTCGATATGTTGATGTGATTCAACATCCACAATTGATTGTTAAGTCTACTTAGGTGTTAATGTGGCGACGTTCATATTTTACTTATTCCACTCATATTTTGATGCCACTCCACGTTTTCCATGTCGATGTCAATCGATATGTCGATTGTGACTCAACATCACATTTGTTTGCTTAGCCCACGTATTTGTTTAATGTGGCGGCGATCATATTTTACTTATTCCACTCAAATTTTGGTGCCACTCCGCGTTGCCCATGTCGATGTCACTCGATATGTTGATGTGATTCAACATCCACAATTGATTGTTAAGTCTACTTAGGTGTTTTAATGTGGCGACGTTCATATTTTACTTATTCCACTCATATTTTGATGCCACTCCACGTTTTCCATGTCGATGTCAATCGATATGTCCCGTTGTGACTCAACATCCATCATTTGTTTGCTTAGCCCACCGTATTTGTTTAATGTGGCGGCGATCATATTTTACTTATTCACTCAAATTTTGGTGCCACTCCGCGTTGCCCATGTCGATGTCACTCGATATGTTGATGTGATTCAACATCCACAATTGATTGTTAAGTCTACTTAGGTGTTTAATGTGGCGACGTTCATATTTTACTTATTCCACTCATATTTTGATGCCACTCCACGTTTTCCATGTCGATGTCAATCGATATGTCGTTGTGACTCAACATCCACATTTGTTTGCTTAGCCCACGTATTTGTTTAATGTGGCGGCGATCATATTTTACTTATTCCACTCAAATTTTGGTGCCACTCTCCGCGTTGCCCATGTCGATGTCACTCGATATGTTGATGTGATTCAACATCCACAATTTATTGTTAGTCTACTTAGGTGTTTAATGTGGCGACGTTCATATTTTACTTATTCCACTCATATTTGATGCCACTCCACGTTTTCCATGTCGATGTCAATCGATATGTCGTTGTGACTCAACATCCACATTTGTTTGCTTAGCCCACGTATTGTTTAATGTGGCGGGCGATCATATTTTACTTATTCCACTCAAATTTTGGTGCCACTCCGCGTTGCCCATGTCGATGTCACTCGATATGTTGATGTGATTCAACATCCCACAATTGATTGTTAAGTCTACTTAGGTGTTTAATGTGGCGACGTTCATATTTTACTTATTCCACTCATATTTTGATGCCACTCCACGTTTTCCATGTCGATGTCAATCGATATGTCGTTGTGACTCAACATCCACATTTGTTTGCTTAGCCCACGTATTTGTTTAATGTGGCGGCGATCATATTTTACTTATTCCACTCAAATTTTGGTGCCACTCCGCGTTGCCCATGTCGATGTCACTCGATATGTTGATGTGATTCAACATCCACAATTGATTGTTAAGTCTACTTAGGTGTTTAATGTGGCGACGTTCATATTTTACTTATTCCACTCATATTTTGATGCCACTCCACGTTTTCCATGTCGATGTCAATCGATATGTCGTTGTGACTCAACATCCACATTTGTTTGCTTAGCCCACTCATTTGTTTAATGTGGCGGCGATCATATTTTACTTATTCCACTCAAATTTTGGTGCCACTCCGCGTTGCCCATGTCGATGTCACTCGATATGTTGATGTGATTCAACATCCACAATTGATTGTTAAGTCTACTTAGGTGTTTAATGTGGCGACGTTCATATTTTACTTATTCCACTCATATTTTGATGCCACTCCACGTTTTCCATGTCGATGTCAATCGATATGTCGTTGTGACTCAACATCCACATTTGTTTGCTTAGCCCACGTATTTGTTTAATGTGGCGGCGATCATATTTTACTTATTCCACTCAAATTTTGGTGCCACTCCGCGTTGCCCATGTCGATGTCACTCGATATGTTGATGTGATTCAACATCCACAATTGATTGTTAAGTCTACTTAGGTGTTTAATGTGGCGACGTTCATATTTTACTTATTCCCACTCATATTTTGATGCCACTCCACGTTTTCCATGTCGATGTCAATCGATATGTCGTTGTGACTCAACATCCACATTTGTTTGCTTAGCCCACGTATTTGTTTAATGTGGCGGCGATCATATTTTACTTATTCCACTCAAATTTTGGTGCCACTCCGCGTTGCCCATGTCGATGTCACTCGATATGTTGATGTGATTCAACATCCACAATTGATTGTTAAGTCTACTTAGGTGTTTAATGTGGCGACGTTCATATTTTACTTATTCCACTCATATTTTGATGCCACTCCACGTTTTCCATGTCGATGTCAATCGATATGTCGTTGTGACTCAACATCCACATTTGTTTGCTTAGCCCACGTATTTGTTTAATGTGGCGGCGATCATATTTTACTTATTCCACTCAAATTTTGGTGCCACTCCGCGTTGCCCATGTCGATGTCACTCGATATGTTGATGTGATTCAACATCCACAATTGATTGTTAAGTCTACTTAGGTGTTTAATGTGGCGACGTTCATATTTTACTTATTCCACTCATATTTTGATGCCACTCCACGTTTTCCATGTCGATGTCAATCGATATGTCGATGTGACTCAACATCCACATTTGTTTGCTTAGCCCACGTATTTGTTTAATGTGGCGGCGATCATATTTTACTTATTCCACTCAAATTTTGGTGCCACTCCGCGTTGCCCATGTCGATGTCACTCGATATGTTGATGTGATTCAACATCCACAATTGATTGTTAAGTCTACTTAGGTGTTTAATGTGGCGACGTTCATATTTTACTTATTCCACTCATATTTTGATGCCACTCCACGTTTTCCATGTCGATGTCAATCGATATGTCGTTGTGACTCAACATCCACATTTGTTTGCTTAGCCCACGTATTTGTTTAATGTGGCGGCGATCATATTTTACTTATTCCACTCAAATTTTGGTGCCACTCCGCGTTGCCCCATGTCGATGTCACTCGATATGTGATGTGATTCAACATCCACAATTGATTGTTAAGTCTACTTAGGTGTTTAATGTGGCGACGTTCATATTTTACTTATTCCACTCATATTTTGATGCCACTCCACGTTTTCCATGTCGATGTCAATCGATATGTCGTTGTGACTCAACATCCACATTTGTTTGCTTAGCCCACGTATTTGTTTAATGTGGCGGCGATCATATTTTACTTATTCCACTCAAATTTTGGTGCCACTCCGCGTTGCCCATGTCGATGTCACTCGATATGTTGATGTGATTCAACATCCACAATTGATTGTTAAGTCTACTTAGGTGTTTAATGTGGCGACGTTCATATTTTACTTATTCCACTCATATTTTGATGCCACTCCCGTTTTCCATGTCGATGTCAATCGATATGTCGTTGTGACTCAACATCCACATTTGTTTGCTTAGCCCACGTCATTTGTTTAATGTGGCGGCGATCATATTTTACTTATTCCACTCAAATTTTGGTGCCACTCCGCGTTGCCCATGTCGATGTCACTCGATATGTTGATGTGATTCAACAGTCCACAATTGATTGTTAAGTCTACTTAGGTGTTTAATGTGGCGACGTTCATATTTTACTTATTCCACTCATATTTTGATGCCACTCCACGTTTTCCATGTCGATGTCAATCGATATGTCGTTGTGACTCAACATCCACATTTGTTTGCTTAGCCCACGTATTTGTTTAATGTGGCGGCGATCATATTTTACTTATTCCACTCAAATTTTGGTGCCACTCCGCGTTGCCCATGTCGATGTCACTCGATATGTTGATGTGATTCAACATCCACAATTGATTGTTAAGTCTACTTAGGTGTTTAATGTGGCGACGTTCATATTTTACTTATTCCACTCATATTTTGATGCCACTCCACGTTTTCCATGTCGATGTCAATCGATATGTCGATTGTGACTCAACATCCACATTTGTTTGCTTAGCCCACGTATTTGTTTAATGTGGCGGCGATCATATTTTACTTATTCCACTCAAATTTTGGTGCCACTCCGCGTTGCCCATGTCGATGTCACTCGATATGTTGATGTGATTCAACATCCACAATTGATTGTTAAGTCTACTTAGGTGTTTAATGTGGCGACGTTCATATTTTACTTATTCCACTCATATTTTGATGCCACTCCACGTTTTCCATGTCGATGTCAATCGATATGTCGTTGTGACTCAACATCCACATTTGTTTGCTTAGCCCACGTATTTGTTTAATGTGGCGGCGATCATATTTTACTTATTCCACTCAAATTTTGGTGCCACTCCGCGTTGCCCATGTCGATGTCACTCGATATGTTGATGTGATTCAACATCCACAATTGATTGTTAAGTCTACTTAGGTGTTTAATGTGGCGACGTTCATATTTTACTTATTCCACTCATATTTTGATGCCACTCCACGTTTTCCATGTCGATGTCAATCGATATGTCGTTGTGACTCAACATCCACATTTGTTTGCTTAGCCCACGTATTTGTTTAATGTGGCGGCGATCATATTTTACTTATTCCACTCAAATTTTGGTGCCACTCCGCGTTGCCCATGTCGATGTCACTCGATATGTTGATGTGATTCAACATCCACAATTGATTGTTAAGTCTACTTAGGTGTTTAATGTGGCGACGTTCATATTTTACTTATTCCACTCATATTTTGATGCCACTCCACGTTTTCCATGTCGATGTCAATCGATATGTCGTTGTGACTCAACATCCACATTTGTTTGCTTAGCCCACGTATTTGTTTAATGTGGCGGCGATCATATTTTACTTATTCCACTCAAATTTTGGTGCCACTCCGCGTTGCCCATGTCGATGTCACTCGATATGTTGATGTGATTCAACATCCACAATTGATTGTTAAGTCTACTTAGGTGTTTAATGTGGCGACGTTCATATTTTACTTATTCCACTCATATTTTGATGCCACTCCACGTTTTCCATGTCGATGTCAATCGATATGTCGTTGTGACTCAACATCCACATTTGTTTGCTTAGCCCACGTATTTGTTTAATGTGGCGGCGATCATATTTTACTTATTCCACTCAAATTTTGGTGCCACTCCGCGTTGCCCATGTCGATGTCACTCGATATGTTGATGTGATTCAACATCCACAATTGATTGTTAAGTCTACTTAGGTGTTTAATGTGGCGACGTTCATATTTTACTTATTCCACTCATATTTTGATGCCACTCCACGTTTTCCATGTCGATGTCAATCGATATGTCGTTGTGACTCAACATCCACATTTGTTTGCTTAGCCCACGTATTTGTTTAATGTGGCGGCGATCATATTTTACTTATTCCACTCAAATTTTGGTGCCACTCCGCGTTGCCCATGTCGATGTCACTCGATATGTTGATGTGATTCAACATCCACAATTGATTGTTAAGTCTACTTAGGTGTTTAATGTGGCGACGTTCATATTTTACTTATTCCACTCATATTTTGATGCCACTCCACGTTTTCCATGTCGATGTCAATCGATATGTCGTTGTGACTCAACATCCACATTTGTTTGCTTAGCCCACGTATTGTTTAATGTGGCGGCGATCATATTTTACTTATTCCACTCAAATTTTGGTGCCACTCCGCGTTGCCCATGTCGATGTCACTCGATATGTTGATGTGATTCAACATCCACAATTGATTGTTAAGTCTACTTAGGTGTTTAATGTGGCGACGTTCATATTTTACTTATTCCACTCATATTTTGATGCCACTCCACGTTTTCCATGTCGATGTCAATCGATATGTCGATGTGACTCAACATCCACATTTGTTTGCTTAGCCCACGTATTTGTTTAATGTGGCGGCGATCATATTTTACTTATTCCACTCAAATTTTGGTGCCACTCCGCGTTGCCCATGTCGATGTCACTCGATATGTTGATGTGATTCAACATCCACAATTGATTGTTAAGTCTACTTAGGTGTTTAATGTGGCGACGTTCATATTTTACTTATTCCACTCATATTTTGATGCCACTCCACGTTTTCCATGTCGATGTCAATCGATATGTCGATGTGACTCAACATCCACATTTGTTTGCTTAGCCCACGTATTTGTTTAATGTGGCGGCGATCATATTTTACTTATTCCACTCAAATTTTGGTGCCACTCCGCGTTGCCCATGTCGATGTCACTCGATATGTTGATGTGATTCAACATCCACAATTGATTGTTAAGTCTACTTAGGTGTTTAATGTGGCGACGTTCATATTTTACTTATTCCACTCATATTTTGATGCCACTCCACGTTTTCCATGTCGATGTCAATCGATATGTCGATTGTGACTCAACATCCACATTTGTTTGCTTAGCCCACGTATTTGTTTAATGTGGCGGCGATCATATTTTACTTATTCCACTCAAATTTTGGTGCCACTCCGCGTTGCCCATGTCGATGTCACTCGATATGTTGATGTGATTCAACATCCACAATTGATTGTTAAGTCTACTTAGGTGTTTAATGTGGCGACGTTCATATTTTACTTATTCCACTCATATTTTGATGCCACTCCACGTTTTCCATGTCGATGTCAATCGATATGTCGATGTGACTCAACATCCACATTTGTTTGCTTAGCCCACGTATTTGTTTAATGTGGCGGCGATCATATTTTACTTATTCCACTCAAATTTTGGTGCCACTCCGCGTTGCCCATGTCGATGTCACTCGATATGTTGATGTGATTCAACATCCACAATTGATTGTTAAGTCTACTTAGGTGTTTAATGTGGCGACGTTCATATTTTACTTATTCCACTCATATTTTGATGCCACTCCACGTTTTCCATGTCGATGTCAATCGATATGTCGTTGTGACTCAACATCCACATTTGTTTGCTTAGCCCACGTATTTGTTTAATGTGGCGGCGATCATATTTTACTTATTCCACTCAAATTTTGGTGCCACTCCGCGTTGCCCATGTCGATGTCACTCGATATGTTGATGTGATTCAACATCCACAATTGATTGTTAAGTCTACTTAGGTGTTTAATGTGGCGACGTTCATATTTTACTTATTCCACTCATATTTTGATGCCACTCCACGTTTTCCATGTCGATGTCAATCGATATGTCGTTGTGACTCAACATCCACATTTGTTTGCTTAGCCCACGTATTTGTTTAATGTGGCGGCGATCATATTTTACTTATTCCACTCAAATTTTGGTGCCACTCCGCGTTGCCCATGTCGATGTCACTCGATATGTTGATGTGATTCAACATCCACAATTGATTGTTAAGTCTACTTAGGTGTTTAATGTGGCGACGTTCATATTTTACTTATTCCACTCATATTTTGATGCCACTCCACGTTTTCCATGTCGATGTCAATCGATATGTCGTTGTGACTCAACATCCACATTTGTTTGCTTAGCCCACGTATTTGTTTAATGTGGCGGCGATCATATTTTACTTATTCCACTCAAATTTTGGTGCCACTCCGCGTTGCCCATGTCGATGTCACTCGATATGTTGATGTGATTCAACATCCACAATTGATTGTTAAGTCTACTTAGGTGTTTAATGTGGCGACGTTCATATTTTACTTATTCCACTCATATTTTGATGCCACTCCACGTTTTCCATGTCGATGTCAATCGATATGTCGTGTGACTCAACATCCACATTTGTTTGCTTAGCCCACGTATTTGTTTAATGTGGCGGCGATCATATTTTACTTATTCCACTCAAATTTTGGTGCCACTCCGCGTTGCCCATGTCGATGTCACTCGATATGTTGATGTGATTCAACATCCACAATTGATTGTTAAGTCTACTTAGGTGTTTAATGTGGCGACGTTCATATTTTACTTATTCCACTCATATTTTGATGCCACTCCACGTTTTCCATGTCGATGTCAATCGATATGTCGTTGTGACTCAACATCCACATTTGTTTGCTTAGCCCACGTATTTGTTTAATGTGGCGGCGATCATATTTTACTTATTCCACTCAAATTTTGGTGCCACTCCGCGTTGCCCATGTCGATGTCACTCGATATGTTGATGTGATTCAACATCCACAATTGATTGTTAAGTCTACTTAGGTGTTTAATGTGGCGACGTTCATATTTTACTTATTCCACTCATATTTTGATGCCACTCCACGTTTTCCATGTCGATGTCAATCGATATGTCGTTGTGACTCAACATCCACATTTGTTTGCTTAGCCCACGTATTTGTTTAATGTGGCGGCGATCATATTTTACTTATTCCACTCAAATTTTGGTGCCACTCCGCGTTGCCCATGTCGATGTCACTCGATATGTTGATGTGATTCAACATCCACAATTGATTGTTAAGTCTACTTAGGTGTTTAATGTGGCGACGTTCATATTTTACTTATTCCACTCATATTTTGATGCCACTCCACGTTTTCCATGTCGATGTCAATCGATATGTCGATGTGACTCAACATCCACATTTGTTTGCTTAGCCCACTCATTTGTTTAATGTGGCGGCGATCATATTTTACTTATTCCACTCAAATTTTGGTGCCACTCCGCGTTGCCCATGTCGATGTCACTCGATATATTGATGTGACTCAACATCCACATTTGTTTGTTTAATGTGGTGGCATGATGCCCACGTGATTGTTTAATGTGGTGGCATTCATATTACATTTAGTCCACTCATATTTTGATGCCACTCCACGTTTTCCTTGTTGATTTCACTCAAAATCCACAATTGTTTGTTTGGCCCGCTCAGCAGCACTGCAAGAGGACTGACTTTGTCATTGAAGCCACTCCAACACAAACACAAACCATGCACACTAGCACACACAAAGCACACCTGCACTAGCACCAACACCAACACACACCATGCACACCGGGACTAACACCAGCACACAACATGCACACTAGCACACACAGAGCACACCGGTACTAGCACCAACACCAACACACACCATGCATACCGGCACTAACACCATCATATGGGTCAACTTGATTCTGCAGCACCGCTAGAGGACTGACTTTGTCATTGAAGCCTCACCAACACCAACACAAACCGTGCACACCAACACAATCACTCACCATGCACACCGGCACTAACACCAACACACACCATGCTCACTAGCACACACAAAGCACACCGGCACTAACACCAACACCAACACACACCATGCTCACTAGCACACACAAAGCACACCGGCACTAACACCAACACACACCATGCATAGCGGCACTAACACCAACACCAACACACACCATGCATAGCGGCACTAACACCAACACACACCATGCATACCGGCACCAACACCAACACATGGGTCAACTTGATTCTGCAGCACTGCAAGAGGACTGACTTTGTCATTGAAGCCACACAAACACAAACACAAACTGAGCACACTAGCACACACAAAGCTCACCGGCACTAGCACCAACACCAACACACACAATGCATACTGGCACTAACACCATCATATGGGTCAACTTGATTCTGCAGCACCGCAAGAGGACTGACTTTGTCATTGAAGCCACACCAACACCAACACAAACCGTGCACAATAGCACACACAAACTACACCGGCACTAACACCAACACTATCACTCACCATGCACACCGGCACTAAAACCAACACACACCATGCACACTAGCACACACAAAGCACACCGGCACTAACACCAACACACACCATGCATAGCGGCACTAACACCAACACCAACACACACCATGCATAGCGGCACTAACACCAACACACACCATGCACACTAGCACACACAAAGCACACCGGCACTAACACCAACACACACCATGCACACTAGCACACACAAAGCACACCGGCATTAACACCAACTCACACCATGCACACTAGCACACACAAAGCACACCGGTACTAGCACCAACACCAACACACACCATGCATACTGGCACTAACACCAACACCAACACACACCATGCATAGCGGCACTAACACCAACACCAACACACACCATGCATAGCGGCACTAACATTAACACACACCATGCACACTAGCACACACAAAGCACACTGGCACTAACACCAACACACACCATGCACACTAGCACACACAAAGCACACCGGCACTAGCACCAACACCAACACACACCATGCATACTGGCACTAACACCAACACCAACACACACCATGCATAGCGGCACTAACACCAACACACACCATGCATACCGGCACCAACACCAACACATGCGTCAACTTGATTCTGCAGCACCGCAAGAGGACTGACTTTGTCATTGAAGCCACACAAACACAAACAACAACCAGTTTACACACATAGCCACACAAAGGCACAACCGCACTAACACCAACACATGGGTCAACTTGTTTCTGCAGCACTGCAAGAGGACTGACTTTGTCATTGAAGCCACACCCGAGGACGAGGATGTGAAGAAGATGATTTTCCGAAAGCTAGACCAGGTAAAGACAATGCTGTTTGTGTAAAACCCTAAACCCTAAACACACACACACAAAGAAATAGCAAGAATAACAGCAATAATAATAGCAAGAATAGCAGTAGCAGCGACAGCAGCAGCAGCAGCAAGAATAGCAGTAGCAGCGGCAGCAGCAGCATCAGCAAGAATAGCAGTAGCAGCGGCAGCAGCAGCAGCAGCAGCAAGAATGGCAGTAGCAGCGGCAGCAGCAGCATCAGCAAGAATAGCAGTAGCAGCGGCAGCAGCAGCAGCAGCAAGAATACCAGTAGCAGCGACAGCATCAGCAGCATCAGCAAGAATAGCAGTAGCAGCGGCAGGAGCAGCAGCAAGAATAGCAGTAGCAGCGGCAGCAAGAATAACATAAAAAACAGCAAGAATAAAAGCAAGAACAACAGCAAGAATAGCAGTAGCAGCGGCAGCTAGAATAACATAAAAACAGCAACGATAAAAGCAAGAACAACAGCAAGAATAGCAGTAATAGCGGCAGCAGCAGCAGCAAGAATAGCATGAGTAGCAGCAGCAAGAATAACATCAAAACAACAGCATTATAAGCAGCAGTAGCAGCAGGGACAGGCAGATAGCAGCAGCAGAAGCTGCAGTACAATTATCAGTAGCAGCAATGCACGTGTCAGACACAGAAGTAGCAGGATCAATGTTCTGACAAGCCAATCTAGTGTACTAGTGTGGTAGTGGTGTTGGGTGCGGTGGTGTTGTGGTGGTTGCGGCGCCCCTTGCTGCCCCCATGGCTCCCAAGCCTATCTGTTGGTGGTGGGTGTGGTGGACAGCTCTTTGATGCAATTTGGTGACGATCACGACACAACAAGATGTTGATAATGATGGTGATGATGACAAAACGATCAAAGCAGCAGCATAAGCTGGAGCAAGAGCAGTAGTTTGAGTGTGTGTGTGTGTGTGTGAGATAAGGATCAGAGGTCAAAGTTGGAGCAACAGCAGCAGTTTGTGTGTGTATGTGTTTGTGTGTGTTAGTGTTTGTGTGTGTGTGTGTGTGTGTGAGAGAGAGACGGGGATCAGAGGTCGAAGTTGGAGCAACAGCAGTAGTTTGTGTGGGTGGGTAAGTGGGTGGGTGTGGGTGGACGAGTTTATGTGTGTGTGTGGGGGTGGGTGGGGGGGAAGTTTGTGTGTGTGTGTGACGATGATAAGAGGTCAAAGTTGAAGCAAATGTTGCAGTGGCTGCAAGGTAATGATAACGCCTGGTGGGGCGTGGTGTTGAGGGAATCCGTCGTACGCGGGTAGAGAGCGGTCTTCTACCTCAACTGGACAAGCTACCATCGCTGTTGACAACGACCTGCAACGCTAAGAGCGAGGGGGAATCGAACCCCCGACCCTTCGTCCTTAGAGTGATTCGGTCTACCACTAGACCAATGTGTATCACTGAAAGGGGCTGTGGCTGCAATATAAGAGCTGGCTATCGCACTGACCCTGCTATCTTTAATTCCTATACCAATCTCCCCTTCCT
This sequence comes from Chlamydomonas sp. ICE-L, assembly GCA_013435795.1. Classification (NCBI taxonomy): domain Eukaryota; kingdom Viridiplantae; phylum Chlorophyta; class Chlorophyceae; order Chlamydomonadales; family Chlamydomonadaceae; genus Chlamydomonas; species Chlamydomonas sp. ICE-L. The sequence continues at coordinate 158,338,500 of JACBWV010000610.1, read as the reverse complement.
CGTTCCAAAACTATATCTCTGCTGCACTCACAGCGGTTCACAAATCTTCAGACCATCCTAGCCTCCAACACCATCTCCATCCCCATAAATCAACTGGGGGGCGGTGACCTCTACACCACACCGCGTGGTGGGCACGCTTGTCCAAAACTATCTCTCTATCTCTCTCTGACCATTCCACTCAGGTCACCAGCGTCCAGACGATCTTAGCCACTAATACAAGCTCCATCTCGATTACCCGACTGGGTGCAGCGACCTCTAAACCCCACCGTGTAGTGGGCAAGCTTTACTGAACTTATATATCTATCTCTCTATCTCTCTCTGGTCCACCCACTCAGGTTACCAGTGTTCAGACCATCCTAGCCACTAACACAAGGTCCATCTCCATAACCAGACTGGGGGCGGTGACCTCTAAACCCCATCGTGTAGTGGGCAAGCTTGTCTAAAACTATATCTCTCTGGTTCTCTCACTCAGGTCACCAATGTCCAGACTATCTTAGCCACTAACACCAGCTCCATCTCCATAACCAGACTAGGGGCGGTGACCTCTAAACCCCACCGTGTAGTGGGTATGCACTTCATGCACCCAGTGCCCACAGTGCCCCTGGTTGAGCTAGCCAAAGGAATGCATACGTCAAATCAGGTGGGTGAGGTAGGAGGTGGGGTGGGGTGGCTGTATTGGGGTGGGGTAAGGGGAGGAGTGGCTGTAGTGGGGTGGGGTGGCTGTAGTGGGGTGGAGTGGCTGTAGTGGAGTGGGGTGGCTGTACTGGAGTGGCTGTAGTGGGGTGGGGTAAGGGGCGGAGTGGCTGTAGTGGAGTGGGGTGGCCTTAGTGGGGTGAGGAGGCTGTAGTGGGATGGGGTGAGGTAGGGGGTGGGTTACCTGTAGTGGGGTGGAGGGGCTGTAATAGGGTGGAGTGGCTGTAGTGGGGTGGGTATATAGGATGGGTTGGGTTGGTTGCGTTGAGATAGTGACATAGCTGGGTCTGCATGCATGTGCAGGTGACAAGCAGTTGTAGGTTACATGGGCAGGTGGGGATACAGCTTAATGAATGGTGACGATGATGATAATGATGACGATTTTTGTGGTCACATTTTATCTCTCACCCAGTCTCACCAAATATTTTTGTGGTGGTAATGATGATGATGATGATGATGATTACACGGACAAGAGTCAAGGTGACTTTATTTTGTGCTCACATTTTGTATCCCTCACCCAGTCTCACCAATCGTGTTCGTGCAGACCTTTGACTGCGTTAAGAGCTCGTGCTCACATTTGTTTTTGCGCTCATATTTGTGTGTTCACATTTGTATCTCTCACAAATTCTGTCCGCGTTGACCTTTGACTGTTTACTGAGCTTGTGCTCACATTTGTTTTTGCGCTCATATTGTGTGTTAACATTTCTTGTCTCACAAGTTCTGTATGCGTGGGCCTTTGACTGTTTACAGAACTTGCAGCCCCTTTCAGCGAATCAATTGTGTTCTTCTGTGTATTTTTTATCTTACTTCTTCTGTGTATTTTTTATCTTACTTCTTCTGTGTATTTTTTATCTTACTTCTTCTGTGTATTTTTTATCTTACTTCTTCTGTGTATTTTTTATCTTACTTCTTCTGTGTATTTTTTATCTTACTTCTTCTGTGTATTTTTTATCTTACTTCTTCTGTTTATTTTTTATCTTACTTCTTCTGTGTATTTTTATCTTACTTCTTCTGTGTATTTTTTATCTTACTTCTTCTGTGTATTTTTATCTTACTTCTTCTGTGTATTTTTTATCTTACTTCTTCTGTGTATTTTTTATCTTACTTCTTCTGTGTATTTTTTATCTTACTTCTTCTGTGTACTTTTTCTCCTGTTCTTCTGTGTATTTTTCTGCCCATTCGTATGTATCTTACAGTCTCTTGGCCTAAGCATTTGCATTTGCATCCTGTGTGTTATTGACACTTCTGCCTGTCTTCCTGTTGTTATCATATTTAAAGGTGTCTTTCAGTCCAGGGGGTAGCCAATTGGGCTGAAGGGACTGGCCCAACCTCGAATAAGCAAGATCATTCCTGCCAAACCAACCAACAACCAACCAACTTGCCCAACCAAATATCTTTGAGGATGCAGGGGCGGGGGTTCGATTCCCCGTACGGTCGCCCTGAGCGTTGCAGGTTGTTGTCAACCGCAATGGTAGCTTGTCCAGTTGAGGTTGAAGACCGCTCTTTACCCGCGACGGGTTCCCTTTATAAGTCTCCCTGGACACTGTCAAGCCGAGGGCACATTTGGAGTCCAGTAGGGCACTAGGAAAATGTAATCATCATCATCATCATCATCATCATCATCATCAATACCACGCCCCACCAGGCGTCATCATTACAGAACTTGCGCTCACATTTGTTTTTGTGCTCATTTTGTTTTTTTCTCACATGTTGTACCTCTCACCAATAGTGTCCGCGTAGACCACTGACTGTGTCAAGAGATTGTGCTCACATTTGTTTGTGCGCTCATATTTTGTGTGCTCGCATTTTTTATCCCTCACCCAGTCTCAATAATTGTGTCCGCGCAGAACTTTGACTGCGTCAAGAGCTAGTGGGCACATTTATTTCCAGTTCATATTCAAAAGTTCATATTCAAAAGTTCATATTCAACTCATTTTTTTTGCGCTCATATTTGTGTCATTTCGCACTCATATTTGTGTGATTTTGTGCTCATATTTGTGTGATTTTTGCGCTCATATTTGTGTCATGTTGTGCTCATATTTATGTCATTTTGCGCTCATATTTGTGTCATTTTGCGCTCATATTTGTGTCATGTTGCGCCCATATTTGTGTGATTTTTGCGCTCATATTTGTGTCATTTTGCGCTCATATTTATGTCATTTTGCGCTCATATTTGTGTGATTTTTGCGCTCATATTTGTGTGATTTTGCGCTCATATTTGTGTCATGTTGCGCTCATATTTGTGTCATGTTGCGCTCATATTTGTGTGATTTTTGCGCTCATATTTATGTCATTTTGCGCTCATATTTATGTGATTTTGCGCTCATATTTGTGTCATGTTGTGCTCATATTTGTGTGATTTTTGCGCTCATATTTATGTCATTTTGCACTCATATTTGTGTGATTTTGCGCTCATATTTGTGTCATGTTGCGCTCACATTTTAACATCTCTCACATTGTCTCACCCATTCTGTCCTCGTAGACATTTGACTGAGTAAAGAGCTTGCGCTCACATTTGTTTTTGTGCTCACATTTTTGTGCTTGCGTTTTGTATCTCTCACCAATTCTGTTCGCGTACACTTTTAACTGTGTACAGAGCTTGTGTTCACATATATTTTTGCGCTCACATGTTGTGTGCTTGCATTTTGTATCTCTCATCAATTGTGTTTGCGTACACTTTTTACTGTGTACAAAGCTTGCGCTCACATTTGTGTGCTCACATATTTGACTCACCAATTGTGTTCGCATAGAACTTTGACTGTGTCAAGAGCTTGATCTCACTTTTTTTTGCGCTCATATTTTGTGTGCTCACATTTCTTATCGCACCAATTGTGTTCGCTTACACTTTTAACTGTGTTCAGAGCTTGTGCTCACATTTGTGTGCTCACATACTTGCCTCACCAATTGAGTTTGCATAGAACTTTGACTGTGTCAAGAGCTTGTGCTCACATTTGTTTTTTCGCTCAGATTTTTTATCTCTCGCCAACTGTGTCCGCGTATACTTTTGACTGCTTCAAGAGCTTGTGCTCACATTTGTTTTTGCGCTCATATTATGCGTGCTCACATTTCTTATCGCACCAATTCTGTACTCGTAGACATTTGACTGAGTAAAGAGCTCGCGCTCACATTTGTTTTTGTGTGTTCATATTTTGTGTGTTCATATTTTGTATCTCTCACCAATTGTGTTCGCGCACACTTTTGACTGTGTACAGAGCTTGCGCTCACATTTGTGTGTTCACATATTTGCCTCACCAACTGTGTTCGGACATGACTTTGACTGTGTCAAGAGCTTGATCTCACATTTTTTCCCGCTCATATTTGTTTTGCTCGCATTTTGTACCTCTCATCAATTTTGTCCTTGTAGACCTTTGACTGCGAACGGAGCTTGTGCTCACAATTGTTTTGCGCCCAATGTTTTGTGTACACATCTTTTATTTCTCACCCTTTCTCACCAATTCTGTCCGCGTAGACCTTTGAATCCGTAAAGAGCTTGTGCTCTCATTTGGGCAAGACGGTGTGTGTATCAGAAGACCGGCCAGGCTTCATTCTTTACAGAGTTCTGATGCCCATGATCAACGAAGCCTTTTTTTGCATGATGGTGAGTTGTGCTGTGATAATAATTTCATCATCATCTTGCTCCAATAGCACTGGCTGGATCATCATTCTTTACACAGCTCTGATGCTCATGTCCACCGAAGCCTTCTTATGCATGATGGTGAGTTGTGTTATGAGTTGTGTTGTTATCATCATTTCATCATCTAGGTCCAATGGCATTTGCTCGATCATCATTTTGCACAGTCTTCTGGTGCCCCTGATCAAGGAAGCCTGCTTTTGAATGATGGTGAGTTGTGTTGTTATAATAATATCATAATCTTCTTGGTCCAGTTGCATTGGCTGGATCATCATTCTGTACCCCCTTCTGATGCCCATGATCAATGAAACTTTCTTGTGCATCATGGTGAGTTGTGTTGTTATAATAATATCATAGTCTTCCTGGTCCAGTGGCATTGGCTGGATCATCATTTTGCACAGGCGTTTGATGCCCATGATCAATGAAACTTTCTTTTGCATGATGGTGAGTTGTGTTGTAATAATAATATCATCATCATCTTGGTCCAGTGGCAATGGCTGGATCATCATTCTGCACAGGCGTTTGATGCCCATGGGTCATTGAAGCTCCTTTTGCATCAAGGTGAGTTGTAATTCCGTCATCTAGCTCTAGTGGCATTGGCTGGATCATCATTTTGCACAGGCGTCTGATGCCCATGATCAATGAAACTTTATTTTGCATGATGGTGAGTTGTGTTGTAATAATAATATCATCATCATCTTGATGGCATTGGCTGGACCATCACTCTGTACCACCTTCTGATGCTCGTCAGCAAAGCCTTATTGTGCATGATGGTGCGTTGAGTTGTCATTTCATCATCTTGCTCTAGTGGCATTGGCTGGACCATCATTATGCACAGTCTTCTGATGCCCATCAATGAAAACGTATTTTGGACCAGGGTGAGTTGATTTGGTATAATAATTTCATTACCATCTTGGTACAGTGGCATTGGCTTGGTCCTCATTATGTACCACCTTCTGATGCCCATATGATCGATGAGGCCTTCTTTTGCATCATAAAGCGTTCAGTTGTAATTTTTGGCGGAGCCCTCCCTTCTGGGGGGCGGGAGCCCCCATGTTTACCCATTTGTCCGTTCGACCGACCGACCGACTGTCTGACCGTGATGAAGCCAGACACGTCAGCCAACGGTTTCTTAACTAACTCGCTTCCGTTGCCACCTGTCGCTCCGTCGCGATCACTCTCTGCCAATTTTTAGCGTCGCAGGCGACGCTGCATAGAACTTGTTGTCTCTGGTTAGGGTAGGATGGTGTGAGTGGGTGCCTGGGATGGGATTGGCGACGCTGCATAGAACTTGTATCAACTTGGCCCTGTGGCATTGGCTGGATCATCATTCTGTACAGAGTTCTGATGCCCATGGCCAATTACACCTTCTTGTGCGTGATGGTGAGTTGAGTTGTAATAATAATTTCGTCATCATCTTGGTCCAGTGGCATTGGCTGGATCATCATTCTGTGCAGAGTTCTGATGCCCATGGCCAATGACACCTTCTTGTGCGTGATGGTGAGTTGAGTTGTAACTATAATTTCATCATCATCTTGGTCCAGTGGAATTGGCTGGATCATCATTTTGCACAGGCTTCTGATGCCCATGATCAATGAAATGTTCTTGTGCATGATGGTGCGTTGTATTGTCCTTTCATCATCTTGGTCCTGTCCCCTGCTTTCCTGGTCCCCTGAACCACTCCAATCCCCCACACAACCACTCAAAAACCTCACACAATCACTCCAACCCCTCACACAATCACTCCAACCCCTTACACAATCGCTCAAAACCCTCACACAATCACTCTTAACCCTCACAAAATCACTCCAACCCTCACACGATCGCTCCAAACCCTCACACAATCACTACAAACCCTCACACAATCACTCCACACCCTCACACAATCACTCCTGACCCTCACGCAATCACTACAAAACTCTCACACAATCACTCCAACCGCTCACACAATCACTCCAAAACCTCACACAATTACTTGAAAACCTCACTGAATCACTACAAACCCTCACACAATCACTACAAACCCTCACACACTCACTCAAACCGCTCACACAATCGCTCCAAACCCTCACACACTCACTCAAACCGCTCACACAATCGCTCCAAACCCTCACACAATTACTCCAAACCTTCACATCACCGTAACACAGGTACCATCACCACCACCAACCCGAACAAGCCCTCACTCACCACACCACCACCACCACCACCATCCCCTCCCCCCCCCCCCACACACACACACCCCAGCCCCACCCCCACCAAGCCCACACGCACGTCAACTACTCTCGCATGCTGCCCCCACCACCACCCACCCACCCCCACCAACCCCCCACCACCAACAACCCCTCACCCCCCGCCAACATACACACCACCACCACCACTAAGCCCTCAATCACGTCAACTACTCTCACATGCTGCCCCCACTACCAACACCAACACCAACCCCTCACCCCCCCACCCAACCCCCACCCCCACCAACACTCACACACAAGCCAACTACTCTCACATGCTGCAGGAGGGTGTGGGAACCCCAGAGGACATAGACCGGGGCATGAGGCTGGGCACACATATGCAGCTAGGCCCTCTCAAATTGGCAGACTCGATCGGTACGCTGCATAGCAATTTCTTTACATGTCGTGCCCTCTGTATGTTTTGCTGGCTGGATGGGTGCCTGGATGGGTGGGTAGGTGGGTGGATGGATGGGTAGCTGGATGGATGGATGAGTGGGGGGGTGGATGGAAGAACAAGTGGACGGAGGGATAGTTGGATGGGTGGCTGGATGGATGGGTGGCTGGATGGATGGGTGGCTGGATGGATGGGTGGGTGGGTGGACAAACATGTGGACGGAGGGATGGGTGGCTGGCTGGATAGGTGGGTGGCTGGATGGACGGACAGGCAGACTGAGGGATGGATGGGTGGGTGGGTGGACAAACATGTGGACGGAGGAATGGGTGGCTGGCTGGATAGGTGGGTGGCTGGATGGACGGACAGGCAGACTGAGGGATGGGTGGGTGGGTGGATGGACGAACAGGTGGACGGAGGGATGGGTGGTTGGATGGATGGGTAAATGGGTGGCTGGATGGGTGGATGGACGAACAGGTGGTTGGAGGGATGGGTGGATGGATGGATGGGTGGGTGAATGGACGAACAAGTGTACAGAAGGGTGGATGGAGGGATGGTTGGCTGGATTTGTGGCTGAATGGCTGGCTGGATGGCTGGCTGGATGGACGAACAGGTGGACGGAGGGATGGTTGATTGGATGGGTGGCTGCCTGGATGGGTGGCTGGATGGACGGACAGGCAGACTGAGGGATGGGTGGGTGGGTGGATGGACGAACAGGTGGACGGAGGGATGGGTGGTTGGATGGATGGGTAAATGGGTGGCTGGATGGGTGGATGGACGAACAGGTGGTTGGAGGGATGGGTGGATGGATGGATGGGTGGGTGAATGGACGAACAAGTGTACAGAAGGGTGGATGGAGGGATGGTTGGCTGGATTTGTGGCTGAATGGCTGGCTGGATGGCTGGCTGGATGGACGAACAGGTGGACGGAGGGATGGTTGATTGGATGGGTGGCTGCCTGGATGGGTGGCTGGATGGATGAACAGGTGGACGGAGGGATGGGTGGATGGGTGGATGGACGAACAGGCAGACGGAGGGATGGGTGGATGGACGAACAGGCAGACGGATGGATGGATGAATGGATGGACAAACAGGCGGACAGAGGGATGGATGGTTGGATGGATACATGCTGTGTCCTCTGGATGTTACGGGTGGATGGATGGGTAGATGGATGGATGGACAAACAGGTAGACGATGGATGGATGGTTGGATGGATGCATGCTGTGTCCTTTGGATGTTATGGTAGGGTGGCTAGATGGGTTGGGGGTGGATTGTTGGGTGGATGGAAGAACAGGCGGACGGAAGGATGGTTGCATTCTGTGTCCTCTGTGTGTTATGGTTGGGTGGCTGGACGGTTGGGTGGATGGATGGATGGATGGATGAACAGGCAGACGATGGATGGATGGTTGGATGGTTACATGCTGTGTCCTCTGTATGTTTTGGATGGGTGGCTGGGTGGGTGGGTGGATGGACGAATAGTCGGACGGAGGGATGGTTGGATGGACGGATGGATGATTACATGCTGTGTCCTCTGTATGTTTTGGATGGGTGGATGGATGGGTGTGTGGGTGTGTGGGTGGACAAACAGGCGGACAAAAGGATGGATGGATGGATGGATGGACAGATGGGTGGGTGGGTGGACAAACAGGCGGACATAAGGATGGATGGATGGATGGATGGATGGACATATGGGTGGTTGTTTGGGTGGACAAACAGGCGGACATATGGATGGATGGATGGACAGATGGGTGGGTGGGACAAACAGGCGGGCATAAGGATGGATGGATGGATGAATGGACAGGTGGGTGGGTGGATGGACAAACAGGCGGGTATAAGGATGGATGGATGAATGGATAGATGGGTGTGTGAGTAGACAAACAGGCGGGCATAAGGATGGATGGATGGATGAATGGACAGGTGGGTGGGTGGATGGACAAACAGGCGGGCATAAGGATGGATGGATGGATGGATGAATGGACAGGTGGGTGGGTGCGTGGGTGGACAAACAGGCTGGGATTTAAAAGTCTGTACGCATATTTAATTGTATATGGAATTTTAATGCCTATACACATATTTAATGACATGGAATTGTATTGCCTGTACATACCTTTAATTAAATTTGAAATTGTAATGCCTATACACGTATTTAATGACATATGGAATTGTATTGCCTGTACACACATTTAATGATATATGGAATTTTAATGCCTATACCCGCCTAAACACATATTTAATTATGTCTGCAATTTAAATGCCTTTGTAAATTCTTGTGTGCTCTCAGGTCTTGACACTTGCTTGTCAGTGATGAAGGTCCTCCCTTCAACAGAACAATCCACCACCATCAACAATAACAACCCCTCACTCACCAACACCACCAACCCCTCACTCACCAACACCACCAACCTCTCACTCACCATCCTCACCAAACCCTCACTCACCATCCCCACCAACCCCTCACACACCACACCAGGTCTGTACACTTGCTTGTCAGTGATGAAGGTCCTCTGTAAACAGAACACTCCACCGCCACCACCACCATCACCATCACCACCACCACCAACAACAACCCCTCACTCACCATCCCCACCAACCCCTCACTCACCACACCAGGTCTGGACACTTGCGTATCAGTGATGAATGTCCTCTATGAACAGAACACTCCACCAACCCCTCACTCACCAACACCAACAACCCCTCACTCACCAACACCAACAACCCCTCACTCACCAACACCAACAACCCCTCACTCACCACACCAGGTCTGGACACTTGCTTGTCAGTGATGAAGGTCCTCTATGGGCAGATGGGCGATTCTAAGTACCGCCCATGTCCCCTCCTAGTCCATTATGTTGATGGTGGCCTGTTGGGAATCAAGACGGGACGAGGGGTATTCCATTATGAGCATGGCCAAGGTAACAGTCCATTTCAATTGAACAAGTTGACTTGAGTTGAGTTGACATCTGTAGTATGCCTGTAGTACGCTTGTAGTACAGAACAATTATAACGGTCCCTTTCCAGGTAGCGGTCCCTTTCCATTGAAAGGCTTGACTTGAATTGAATTGAATTGACTTGGCTTGGTATGACTTGCATTGACTCGGCTTGGCTTGACTTGACTTGACTTCTGTAGTAGATAGTATGTGGATGGTGGCCTGTTGGGTGTCAAGAAGGGACAAAGGGTGTTTCATTACAAACATGGGCAAGGTAACGGTCCCTTTCCGTTGAAAGACTTGACTTGAATTGACTTTAGCTGACGTCTATAGTACGCCTGTAGTACGCTTGAAGTACAGAGTATGTGGATGGTGGCCTGTTGGGAATCAAGACGCGACAAGGGGTGTTCCATTACGAGCATGGCCAAGGTAACGTTCCATTTCGATTGAACAACTTGACTTAAGTTTAGTTGACATTAGTAGTATGCCTGTAGTGAGATTTGTTCCATTATGAGCATGGCCAAGGTAACGATCCCTTCCATTGAATGAATTGGCTTGAGTTGGTGCCTGTAGTACGCCTGTATTACAGAGAAATCGCTAGGAGTTAAGCAGAATCGGCTTGGAATTTGCGGCAAGTCAAGTGAAGTCAAGTGAAGTCAATTCAAGTCAAGTCAAGTCAAATCTAGTGAAGTCAAATGAGTTCAAGTCAAGTGAATTCAAGACGAGTCAAGTCAAGTCAAGTCAAGTCAAAGCAAGTGAATTAAAGTCAAGTGAAGTGAATTCAAGTCAAATGAAGGCAAGTCAAGTGAATTCAAGTCAAGTCAAGTCAAGTCAAATCAAGTGAATTCAAGACGAGTCAAGTCAAATGAAGCGAATTCAAGTCAAGTGAGTTCAAGTCAAGTCAAGTCAAGTGAAGTCAAGTGAAGTGAAGTGAATTCAAGTCAATTCAAGTCAAGTGAATGCAAGTCAATTGAAGTCAAGTCAATTGAATTCAAGTCAAGTGACGTGAGTTCAAGTCAATAGAAGTGAATTCAACATAAGTCAGGTGAATTCAAGTCAAATGATGTCAAGTCAAGTCAGGTCGTTCAAGTATTATATCATAGTTATGCTTTTCACACATGTATGATGGGGGGGGGGGGGGGGGGGGGGGGGGGGGGGGGGGGGGGTTATAAGGGTGTTGTTTGGGCAAAGACCATAAGAAAGTAACTTATAGGGAGCCACCCCCAGGGCTACTCTTTTGATAGTATCATTATGCATACGGCCATCCTTGTAATGGAATGTATTATTTAATTTATTTGTGTCCATGCCATGTAATTTATTATTTAATTTATTAATATCAATGCCATGGATGTTATGTATGATGATTATTATCCATGTCATGGAATTTATTATTGGATTTATTATTATTATCCATGTCATGGAATTTGTTATTTTATTTATCATTATGAAATATCTCATTATGAGATATCTATGTCATGGGAATTATTTTTAATTCAGGTTTAATTTATTATTACTTATGCCATGGAATTTATTATTCATTCCATTTATGATGGAGTGGTCATGCATAGGTCCATCCATGTCATGGAATTTGTTGATGGTGAGGATAATGAGGATTTTGATGGTGGTGGTGATGATGACGATAATGATGATGATGATGGCTAAATTATCCTGGTGCCCTACTGGACTTCAACTTCATGAGCCTTGCTACAACCCTCCTCACTCAGTTGTGGCAAAGTTAGCCCCCAGTTAAGTTAGCCCCCACATGCGTCACACAAAGACCCTGAACCCTGAACCCTGAACCCAGTGTGCTTGCTGGGAGATTCCTCCTGTAGGTATAAGGAGGTAGTGGGTAAGCCCCAGTTAAGTTAGCTGGGTAATTTCCAGTTACGTTTACTGGGTAAGCCCCAGTTAAATTAACTGGGTAAGCCCCCAGATAGAATAGCCCCCACAAGCGGTACAACTAGACCCTGACCCCCAAACCCAGTGTTCTTGCTGGGAGATTCATTCTGTGTGTATATGGATTTAGTGGGGAAGTTAGCCCCCAGGTATGCTAACCCCCACATGCGTTACACCTAGACCCTGAACCCTAATTCCCCCAAACCCCCATCCTTCAATTCAAAATGTGAACTACTTGGCTCTGTCAAGGTAGCGCCTCCATCAACCTACAGGGTCAGGTAGTGGGGGAGTTAGCCCCCAGTTAAGTTAGCCCCCAAATCCGGTACACCTAGACCCTGAACCCTAAACCCCCTCAAACTTCAACTCAAAATCTGAACCACTAAACCCTAAAACCTGAACCCCCTACACTTGATTGGGGCTAACTTTCCAGTACCCACTCATCCACTCATCCACTCCACCCACTCATCCACTCCACCCCACCCCACCCACTCAGCCCACCCACCCATCCACTCCACCCACTCATCCACAGGTGATAATCCTCGATGCTCCTTGTCTATCCGAAGCAAGATTGTTGGCAGATAGGCAGCTTCACCTTGTCCAGGGCATGAGAAGCAGCTTCTAGTCAGATCCACAAACCAGCTTCTGGTTCATGCAAAGCAGCTTCTAGTCAGATCTATCAACCAGCTTCTGGTTCATGCAAAGCAGCTTCTAGTCAGATCCACAAACCAGCTTCTGGTTCATGCAAAGCAGCTTCTAGTCAGATCCACAAACCAGCTTCTGGTTCATGCAAAGCAGGTTCTAGTCAGATCCACAAACCAGCTTCTGGTTCATGCAAAGCAGCTTTTAGTCAGATCCACAAACCAGCTTCTGGTTCATGCAAAGCAGCTTCTAGTCAGATCCACAAACCAGCTTCTGGTTCATGCAAAGCAGCTTCTAGTCAGATCCACCAACCAGCTTCTGGTTCATGCAAAGCAGCTTCTAGTCAGGTCCACCAACCAGCTACTGGGTGATGCAAAGCAGCTTCTAGTCAGATCCACAAACCAGCTTCTGGTTCATGCAAAGCAGCTTCTAGTCATATCCACCAACCAGCTACTGGTTCATGCAAAGCAGCTTCTAGTCAGATCCACCAACCAGCTACTGGGTCATGCAAAGCAGCTTCTAGTCAGATCCACAAACCAGCTTCTGGTTCATGCAAAGCAGCTTCTAGTCAGATCCACCAACCAGCTACTGGGTGATGCAAAGCAGCTTCTAGTCAGATCCACAAACCAGCTTCTGGTTCATGCAAAGCAGCTTCTAGTCAGATCCACAAACCAGCTACTGGGTCATGCAAAGCAGCTTCTAGTCAGATCCATCAACCAGCTACTGGGTCATGCCCCAAGCTTGCAACTGCGTTGGAACGTCTGCCATGCACTACCTTGCTTCGCATGCACTGCAGGCACTCCGTATGCACTACAGGCACTACAGGCACTCCGTATGCACTACAGGCACTACAGGCACTACGCATGCGCTGCATGCACTATGGGCACTACGCATGTGCTGCATGTACTACAGGCACTCCACATGCACTGCATGTACTACAGGCACTCCACATGCACTGCATGTACTACAGGCACTACACATGTACTGCATGTACTACAGGCACTCCGCATGTACTGCATGTACTACAGGCACTCACACTACCTGGCTTCTGTTCCCTTACTGGACTCCAAATGCACCCACAGTTTGACCAAGCCAAGGGGAGCTTGTGAACAGCTATGACAGCTATTGCAGATATGACAGCTATGGCCGATATGGCAGCTATGACAGATATGACAGAGTTGACAGATGACAGTTATGGCAGATATGACAGATATGGCAGATATGGTAGCTATGATAAATATGACAGCGGAAATTGGATTCATTCCTCAGCTCTCAAGACATGGCAGTGGAAATTGGATTCGGCCCTTCCCTCTCCAGAAATTGGATCCAGCCCTTGTCTGTCCAAAAACATTATCCTGCGCGTAGCAGTCCAGGCATGGCAGTGTAAAATTGGATTCAGCCCTTGCCTGCCAGAAATTTGATCCAGCGCGTACTAGTCCAGACATGGCAGTGGAAAATTAGATTCATCCCTCACCTCTCCCCAAACCCCATTCATAGAGCCAATAGAAGGCATTGCTGTGCATGCTTTGCTTTCTATATGCTGTGCATGCTGTGCAAAAAAGAGCGTGCTGTGCATGCTGTTTCTTTTTTGGGCTACATATAGAAGCTTATAGTCTGCTCCCTTTCCCTGTCCTTGAGCCAAACCTGAAGCTAGCTAGTTCGCCTGGAAGCTGACATGATAGTCACTACAGTGCAGGTGAAACCTCTGGGCTTGACCCAGTGGCTGCCTGATAGAGCTGACTGGAAGCTGCCATGAGTAGCCCAAGAACGAAACAGGGTTCATGGAGCTGATAGAAAACAATGATGTGCACAGGCAATGTCTTTCACTGCTTTTTATTGGAAGCTGGAAGCTGCCATGAGTACGTGCTACTTTTATTAAAAATGCAGAAATGCTACATTGCATACCTTCACATTTTTAGAGTGCAACGATAAAGCTTTGGGGGTTGCTTTGGGGGGGGCAAGACAGTTGCTAGTAGCACCCCGAAGGCTACTTGGAGCAACAAGATGCTACATGAAGACAATGCAACGTTAAAGCTTTTTGGGTTACTTCGGGCGTCAAAACAATTGCCAGTAGCGCCCCGAAGGCTGCTTGGAGCAACAAGCTGCTGCATGAAGACACTGCAACGTTGAAGCCTTTTGGGGTTACTTCGGGGGGTCAAAACAGTTGCTAGTAGCACCCCGAAGGCTACTTGGAGCAGCAAGATGCTACATGAAGACAATGCAATGGTAAAGCCTGTTGGGGTTACTTCGGGGGGTCGAAACAGTTGCTAGTAGCACCCCAAAGTCCACTTGGAGCAACAAGATGCTACATGAAGACACTGCAATGTTGAAGCCTGTTGGGGTTACTCCGGGGGGGCGAAACAGTTGCTAGTTGCACCCCGAAGGCTACTTGGAGCACCATGGTGCTATATGAAGACAATGCAACGATGAAGCCTGTTGGGGTTACTTCGGCGGGTCGAAACAGTTGCTAGTAGCACCCCGAAGGCTACTTGGATCACCAAGGTGCTACATGAAGACAATGCAATGGTAAAGCCTGTTGGGGTTACTCCGGGGGGGCGAAACAGTTGCTAGCACCCTGAAGGCCACTTGGAGCTCCATGGTTAGGGAACGGCAATATGATATCGTATGATTTCATATGATGGCGGCGGCCTGGCTAGGCTACAGTTACCATTTATATACAATATAATATGATGCAATTTGTATGATATCATATGATATTATACTCACCTTTGGTCAACATCATATGATATGCTGGTCCCTAACCATGGTGCTATGCGAAGACACTGTTTCCTTTAATTTAAACGAAGTGAGACTCACACCTATGGCTCATGGTTCATGTATACATAAATAGTACGCCTTATTGTGAGGCGTGAGGCTTATGGTTCATGAAAAAATAAATAAATATATAATACGCCTTGTTGCGAGGCGTGAGGCTCATGGTTCATGACTAAATGAATCAATAGTACACCTTGTTACAAGGTGTGAGGCTCATTTTTCATGAATCAATAAATTAGTACATAGTACGCCTTATTACGAGTCGTGAGGCTCGTGGTTCATGTGTGTTTTGGTCAATGTGATCATGCGTCGCACAATCGCATACAAGATTTTGATTTTGAATTGTTACCTGATTCTTTAGCCGAATCTGGGCTGCTCACATTCTGCAATTCCAATTCCAAGTTCAACAATAACGCTAATCCCTAGAGGGGGGGGGGGGGGGGGGGGGGGGGGATATCGAATCCCACTAAACGCAGGTCGGGTGTAGAATCTTGGCAAGTACTAAGTTGCCCCCATAGGTAAGACCCGCTGTGGCAGTGGATGGGGCCGCTGGGTAATCATCGTTTCCCCTCTCGAGGCATGCATTATTGGTGAACGACACGGCTTCGAGTGCTCTCTAGACATCTTTCAAATCATTGCAAATCTCCTTCTTACATTGCTACTCTCCCGGTATGCTGCCAAAACGTCAGGGGATGCTTCTATTTCGGCAAGATTTCGATGCGAAGGGATTCAAAAGGAAAGGCATAGATTAACTGAACCCCAAACAATATTTTTACCGACGGGGGCCCTGAGTACGTGCTGCAGTTATAAATTTATCACACAATATAATCATATCATCATATCATCTGGGATGATAACTTAATTGTGCGCCTGATTGTTTAGTCCAGTGAATTCTACAGCCTGGGACTCTGATAGAGCCAAGGAGCTGCAGGACTTTAGAAAATAAGAGCTAATCCTTGTTTCTTGCCTAAAGCCTAGGATTTCGCTGAGTGTGCTCCCTGATTCGCACGGGGGGACTCGGCATTGGACGATGGTGAGCAGTCTAGAGTTGGCTGAAAAACAACGTAACAATCCGATCCATCCTTGAATGTGCAATCAAATTTAAATTTTTGTCTACTACCGAAGGCGGCGATCAGCCAAATTGCTGGCTGAAGCTATGTAACTCAGTTAAAGGTCAAGAATGTGCAATCAAACATGAACCTAATCTTTCCGGAAATAATGTATCTGTCCCCCATCCCTATCCAAGACGACAATTGCACACACGCACGTGCACCAGTACACCGCCACCTTGCCTAATCTACTGTCAATTTTTAATCAGGAAGGATGGTTGTGAAAATTGCACGCACATCACTGTAGTACCAAACAAAGAACAGTGTGCTCTCTGGTTTCCGTGGGTATCACGAGGGGGGACTTGGAATTGTCAGACAGTGAGGAGCCCAGAGTTGGCTGAAGAACCATGCAACAATTCAAATTCTAAACAAAGAGCACAGTTCCTATTGCACACCACAACTGTGGTGCCTAGATCACGGGGGGCAGTTGGGAAGTTGCTCATGTACAGCACATTGAAATCGGGGCCTTAAGGGGTTGTAAGCGCCTAAACCATTGAATCGAGTTTGGTGATTAGATCACAGGGGGCAGTTGGAAGTTGCACGTGTACAGCACAATGAAATCGGGGTCTGAAGGGGTCGTAAACCCCCAAACTATCGAAAAGAGTTCGGTGTCTGGAGCTTATCAACTGGTTCGAGGTAGCAACAGATTTGAACCCCCGACCTGTCAGTCAAAGCTGGTACTGCTGTACCCAACCAAGCCCGAGCTCGTTATATAAAGCATATACTACTACTCGTAGCTTCTTTCCGGCTACAAGCAACAGCTTCCCTGCCTGGATATTCAGCTAATAAACCTAACACAACCTAGTGCACCTTGATGCTGACACAATGAGCTGTCCAGAAGTGCTGGAATATTCAGGCGTAGACACTGCCGTCCTCAATGGTACTGCGCAGGACCTCCGAATCCAGTGCGGTAGAGTCCAACAATTTAGTGTCTGATCTGGCATCCCACTCAATGCCACGAAATGGTCAGTGGCATTCTTCACAAATCACACCCTTCCCAACCCACCCACAATGACACTCTTAAACAACGCCTAGACAAAATACCACTGGGGGACTCCTATGCAACATACCAACCCCAATAAACAGGCCTAGCAGCACAGTGGCTGGCTCAGGGATCTGCTTAAAAGCTGCTATGAAAATCCGAGAAGAAAAGCCCTGGTCTTGAGCACAGACACTAGCGATGACCTGGACAAGTCTTTAAACTGTAAAATCCACTTAGTATGCTCCCTGATTTCCGCAGGTTTCGCACGGGGGAACTTGGCATTGGAAGATGGTGATCAGCCCAGAGTTGGCTGAAAAACCGTGTGACAATCCGATTCAATCTAGCAGGGCGATGCCACTCTCATAGATTTTCTTTTCCTCTATGAGCAGCAGTTTCTAGGCAGCTCCCTGAGCCAAACCCCAAGATGGCAAAAATACTGGAAAGCTGGTTATGTCAGCTACAAGGTGCACTAGGTTGCACCTTTTATGAGGAGGATCCAAGCAATATTATTTTTACTGAAGGAGACGGCGAGCAGCCAAGTTGCTATAAAGCCTGCCGGCTCCATTAGCCAGCCTTTCGTCAAAGTCCAAAGTGTCCAGCTGCATTGGAATGTCCATCATGTCAGCTTTCATATCCACAAGCTAGATTCAAGTTTGGCCCAAGGACGGGGGAAAAGGGCTGTCTAGAAGCTGCAATGTGTAGCCCAACAAAGGAGCAGTGGCTATTCGAAGAATAGCGTATTCTTTGGGCTTCCTCCCCTGTTGGTTGATCTGCCGAGTGAAAAATGGCTTGGCTTGGCTTCCCTCCCGAGTGGAAATGCAGGTGGCTATCACTTATGTTTTCTTTGTGAATTTAGCGACTCAGTGCTGCCCCAGTGCGACGCGCTGCCCCCCAAACCCAACGGGATCTGGGATCTCAAGCGCATACATTTATAGGCACAGTTAAATGCAGCGCAACTGCATAGCATAGCATAGCAGCATTTAACTGCGTTTAAAATCACCCAATCTATTGGGGTTCTTCTCTTAGCAAAAGACGCTATTCTTGGGGAGCAAGGTTGCTTTTATGGAAAAAACCAGTCTCTTTATGTAGCACCATGGTGCTTCTAGTAGCCTTTGGGGTGCTACTAGCATTTCTGTGCCCCAAAATGCGACCCCCTAAGTCTGTAATGTAGCACCCTCTAAACACAAGGTGTAACATGTACAACCCAGGTATTACTTGCATTTCCTAAACAAGTAGTAAGGGTGCTACTAGCATTACCCCCCCCCCCCCCCCCCCCCCCCCCCCCCCCCCCCCCCCCCCAAAGAGCGACTCCCAAAGGCTGTAATGTAGCACCCCCTAAACACAAAGGCTCATAATGTAGCACTTGTGGCTACATGTAGCACCTTAACAACCCAACCACCCTTCTCAAACTGAGGTGACCCGCCCATGTTGCGGATTCATGCAGAGGTGGCGTGGGGCGTGGGCCGATGGCCTCAATCGACGCCGAACCCTGAGGAATATTTGGCTCCTCATCCGATGAAACGAGTGTAACCAAACGCTGCACCCTTAGGAATATTCGGCTCCTCATCCGATGTAACCAGTGTAACCAGTTTATCGGTGTAACCAACACAACCAGTGTAACCAGTGTAACAGTGGGGTCTCTGCTACATTGAGGGCGGTAAGAAATCCCTTGTTGGGGAGCTGGAGCACTCCAACTCCGACTCGACGCCGAACCCTTCCGAATATTCGGCTCCTCATCCAATGTAATCAGTGTAACAGTGTAACCAGTGTAACAGTGTTACCAGTGTAACCAGAGTAACAGTGTTACCAGTGTAACCAGTGCAACCAGAGTAACAGTGTAACCAGTGTAACAGTGGGGTCTCTGCTACATTGGGGGCGGTAAGAAATCCTTTATTGGGGAGCTGGAGCACTATACAGTCCATGTCACTCTGTGGATAATACCGGTGCCCTCCGCCTAAGTTTAACAGCAGAAGCAACATCAGTAGTAGGAGTAGTAGCAGCAGGACAGCCCCTTCCAATTATGTACATTGGTCTAGTGGTAGACCAAAATCGCTTGAGGATGAAGAGTCGGGGGTTCGATTCCCCCTACGGTCGCTCTTAGCGTTGCAGGTCGTTGTCAACCGCGATGGTAGCTTGACCAGTTGAGGTAGAAGACCGCTCTCTACCCATGTACGACGGGTTCCCTTAACACCACGCCCCACCAGGCGTTATCATTACCTTTAGCAGAAGGACCACAAGCAGTATCACCACTGTGCTACTACTACTACTACTACTACTACTACTACCACTACTACTACTGCTGTTGCTGTGCTGCCACTGCTGTGCTGCTACTACCACTGCTGTGCCTGTCACATTCTTGAGGCCGGAAAGAAAAGCGATGGAGACCGCCTCCTGTCTATATGGCGTAGGCTTTATGCGTACGCCTTTCGTTTATGTGATGATGATGATGATGATGATGATGATGATGATGATGATAATGATGATGGCTTTATCCATTTTTGGATACAATCCTGGTGCCGTGCTTTTTTTAGTCGTGACTGGTTGTGAAAGGTTTTTCATCCCAGGAGGTGGATCTCCCTACACAAACCAGCGACACCGAGGATTGCGGCACACGCCACCCGGGCCCAACATTTGGTGTCGCGCTCCCCGTTGGCTGCCCTCTGACCCCAGTCCTTGAGAAGGGGTCAAGTGGAACTTATGTGGAAGGCGCCTTTACCCTCAAGCTACGCAGGCTTCTCCTTTGACACAAGATATCATTCTTGGGGCATTGCACGCATTCCTTGCACGACTTGCGGCACACGCCACCCGGGCCCAACATTTGGTCCGTCCTTGAGAAGGGGTCAAGTGGGATTTAAGTAGGGACCGGTAAATCATATGATGCTGACCAGAGACGAGTATGATATTAATGATATCATACAAATATCATATGATATGATGCCGTTGGCCAAAGTTACCTAGTCAGACCGCCAGCATCGTATGATATCATATGATATCATATGATGACATGATATCATATGATATCATATTGCCGACCCCTAGATTTAAGTGGAAGGTGCCTTTGCCCTCAAGCTGCGCAGGTTTCTCCTTTGGAACAAGATATCATTCTTGGGCATTGCACAGACCTCGTGTGGCTTGCAGCATACACCACCCGGACCCAACATTTTGTCTAGCTTAGTGTCGCTTTCCCCGTTGGCTGCCCTATGACCCCAGTCCTTGGGAAGAGGCCAATTGGAGCTTATGCAAGGCTTTTTTTCAAATCTGAAAGTTGTTTTTCTAGCTTAATGGTTTTAGGGCTCCTCCAGGGAAAGCGCTTTAGTGCTTCATATAGCTTTTAAAGCTTTAATAGCCTTTTCTAGTTTTTAAGGCCATTTAAGGGGGGGGAGGGGGAGGGGGGGGGGGGGGGGGGGGGGGGGGAGGGGCTGAGCTTACGAGAAAGGCACCATTGCCCTCTAGTTACGCAGGTTTCTCCTTTGCACAAGACATTGTTCTTGGGGCATTGCACGCAGTCCTCGGACGACTTGCAGCATACGCCACCTGTTCCCAACATTTCGTCTAGTTTGATGCCGCACTAACTGTTGGCTGCCCTCTAACTCCAGTCCTTGAGAAAGGGTCAGTGGGAAGTGTTGAGTGGAAGGCGCCTTTGCCCTCAAGCTACGCAGGTTTCTCCTTTGGCACAAGATATTGTTATTGGGGCATTGCACACAGCCATCGTGTGGCCTGCAGCGTACACCACCCGTTCCCTACATTTTGTCTACCTTGGTGTCGCGCTCCCAGTTGGCTGCCCTCTGACCCCAGACCCTAAAAAGGGGTCAAGTGGGACTTCTGTGGAAGGTACCTATGCCCTCAAGCTACGCAGGTTTCTCCTTTGGCACAAGATATCATTCTTGGGGCATTGCACGATCCTCGTGTGGCTTGCAGCATACGCCACCCGTTCCCAACATTTTGTCTAGCTTGGTGTTGCACCGACCGTTAGCTTCCCTCTGAACCCAGTCCTTGACAAGGGGTCGTGTGGAACTTAAGTGGAAGGCGCCTTTACCCTCAAGCTACGCAGGTACCTCCTTTGGCACAAGATATCATTCTTGGGGCATTGCACGCAGTCCTCGCACGACTTGCAGCACACGCCACTCGTTCCAAAATTTGGTGTCGCACTCCCCGTTGGCTGCCCTCTGACCCCAGTCCTTGAGAAGGGGTCAAGTGCGACTTAAGTGGAAGGCGCCTTTGCCCTCAAGCTGCGCAGGTTTCTCCTTTGACACAAGATATAATTCTTGGGGCATTGCACGCTGTCCTCGTACGACTTGCGGCTCACGCCACCAAGGTCCAACATTTGGTCCGGCCTTGACAAGGGGTCAAGTGGGACTTAAGTGGAAGGTGCCTTTACCCTCAAGCTACGCAGATTTCTCCTTTGGCACAAGATATCATTCTTGGGGCATTGCACACAGTCTTCGCACGACTTTCGGCACACGCCACCCGGGCCCAACATTTGGTCCGGGTTGGTGTCGCAATCGCCATTGGCTAACCTTTGAGCACAGTCCTTGATGAGGTCCATACACCGACTCGCTTTTTCCATGGCGTCATACCTACAGGCACCAGGGGAGTGTGTGTGTGTGTGTGTGTGGTGGTGGCGGTGGTGTGTGTGTGTGGTGGTATGCATGTCTGTGGGTGCAGGTGTTTGTCATACTTCAATTCATGGTAAGTGTCTCGTATTTCTCATCACACATTTGTAGAGATCGGCATATCATATGATGTTGACCAAAGGTGAGTGATATCATATGATATTATACAAATTGCATCATATGATATTGTATATACATGGTAACTTTAGCCTAGTCAGACTGCCGGCATCATATGATATCATTTGCCGTTCCCGAGGAGTATGTGTGCGTCTCTGTGGGTGCAGGTGGGGAGGGGGGGGGGGAGGGGAGGAAAGGGGAGGGGAGGGGAGGAGAGGGGAGGCGAGGCGAGGGTTGAGGGTGGGGATGTTTCACTAATCCTGGTTGTGTATGAAAACAATTGTCGCTAGAGGTCTATCAGAGCAGTGCACGAACAACTCGGATCAGAGCGGGTACAGCCCCGACGAGACAGGTGGGCGCTTGCAATTGTCACTTTAGGTCTATCAGAAGAATGCACGAAAACTAGAGGGGGAAGGAGCGGGGGCAGCTGGCTTGTTTTCTTAAGCTTTTGTATGGGCAAAAGCTTAAGAGCACCTAAAAGAGGGACACACAAGAGCACCTAAAAGAGGGACTGATGTCTGGGTGGGGCAGGGGGTTGAAGGGAGGAGAAAAAGAGTGCGTGCGGAGGGGTGCGTTTGGGTGGGCAGGAAGAGGTCAGGAAAAGTGGAGAATACAATGCCATACCAGGGAGACACAACGCATGTACTCTTGTGTTTTACATGTTCACATGTATGTATATACTACACAAGTTGACATGTGTGTGTACTTCACATGTTGACATGTGTGTGTACTTCACATGTTGACATGTGTGTGTACATCACATGTTGACATGTGCGTGTACTTCACATGTATTAATGTATGCAAATATTTATGTATGCATGCATGTATGTATGTATGTATGTATGTATGTATGTATGTATGTATGTATGTATGTATGTATGTATGTATGTATGTATGTATGTATGCATGTATGTATGTATGTATGTATGTATGTATGTATGTATGTATGTATGTATGTATGTATGTATGCATGTATGTACTACACATGCATGGAAATACTGCACATGCATGTGTGTACTTCATGTATGTGTGTATAACACACACATATACTTCAGGTCAACATGTGTCTTACATGTATGGTAATTGTGTTATGTATGTTT
This sequence comes from Chlamydomonas sp. ICE-L, assembly GCA_013435795.1. Taxonomy (NCBI): domain Eukaryota; kingdom Viridiplantae; phylum Chlorophyta; class Chlorophyceae; order Chlamydomonadales; family Chlamydomonadaceae; genus Chlamydomonas; species Chlamydomonas sp. ICE-L. The sequence goes on along the minus strand of JACBWV010000610.1, from coordinate 158,315,397 downwards.
GCTTGTGGAATGGGTCGTTGGTGGAGGGAGTGACAACGCATACCGTCTTGTGTTCCACATGTTGGTTTGGAAAAGAGGTTGGTTTGGAAAAGAGGTTGGTTTGGAAAAGAGGTTGGTTTGATGTTGTTTGAGGAAGAGATTGGTTTGAGCCTGTTGGTCTTATGTACTGCGTACATATTCTACTGTGTATATACCAGTATACTCCCAATGTATACGGTGACACACTTACGTTGCGGAGTATGGCTCGTTATGAATTCACTTTGCTGCCGTCCACAAGTATATATATATATATATATATATACATATATATATATATATATATATATCTATCTATGTATATATATATATATATATATATATATATATATATAGATACTAGTACAGTAACCCGTGTGGCCGGTGGCCACATCTACTCTCACGAAGACCCCCCCCCCCCCCCCCCCCCCCCCCCCCCCCCCCCCCCCCAATCATAGTACGGTGCCCGTTTGGCCTTTGGCCACACCTATTTGGGGCTGGTTACATAATGGTTTACACTTGAAGCCCCCACCCATTCACACACCACCAGTACATGCAACTTAAAACATTGACGGACGCATATCCCTTGCGATGGTCTCCCATGTGCACCCACAAGCACACAAACACCACCGTACTCCCGCCCCCCCCCCCCCCCCTAGTTATCTCCCCCCCCCCACACACACACACTCAACCATGTACCCCCGCCCACAAACATACTCCCTTACTCTTCCTGACATATTTCCTGACTCCATCCCTTCCCCCACCCCAGCCATCCCACCAGCCCCCAGCCTCTCCCCACTCTCATCCCTCCCCTCCCTCCTACACGCACCCACCAGCACACACCTACTCCATATCTGCCCCCCTCCACTTCAGCTGTGGGCTTTGCCATAGCTGAAAGGCAAACGGGACGATGAGCATCGACAACGTTTGCGCATCATCCAACTCCGCTAAAAGCACCGGACCTGCTTCCCTGCCACCGCATCTGTGATCGATAGTCGACCCCACTGAAAAGGCTGAACCTGCGCAATCGCAACTGTATATAACTAAAGCTTCCTCTTAGCGAGCATGTATTCAGTTCGGCCGAAGAACAATCCTGTTCACCGCAACTGCTCCCGAAGTCAACTTGATCTAGGACTTGGAAACATCCCTATGTTCATCCATTCAACTTTGCCGCGTGCTCGCTATAGCACAACGCACAGCGACGACATGTTTCTCGATGCAGTGGGAAGAAGTTACAGTCAAGCTGCTGATTTGAGATGTTCGGTCAAGTTAGGGCGAGAATGGTTAGCGAGATTTTTCATTTGGTCAACTTTGATGCGTACTTGCTATGGCACAATGCGGTGCGACATGTTTCTCAATACAGTGGGAAGAATTTGCAGTCAAGTTTGTGACATGGGATGGATGCGATTCGGACATTTCTGACAGGTCCGCTGACTCACCACGTCACCTCCCGTTGTGCGCAGCGACAGGTCTCTTGACGCAAGGGAAAGGTCTTGCAGAGATGCAGGAGCAAAAGCTTGTAGGAAGACGAACTGTAGCGCTACCGAAATCAGGTGGATGAACTCAAGCGGGAAAAGGAGAAATCGGGCGGGATGCGCAACAGGTAGAATACGCGGGAGGCGAAGGTTGCATAAGGCAGAATTCGCAGGAGGCCAATCAGGCAGAAGTTGAAGCAGGAGGGATTAAAAGCGTGAATTGGCTGAGCGGGAATTGGCTGGACGGGAAATGGCTGACGGGAAGTCGGTTAAGTCGGTTACGCGATGACACCACCACGACCACCACGACCATGATTTCTTGTTGTATATATATATATATATATATATATATATATATGTATACTACGTATACTACCAATGTATACGGTGACACACTTACGATGCGGAGTATGGCTTGTTGTGAATCCACTTTGTTGCAGTCCACTTCATCCCCTACAGCCGTGGATGTGTAAGTTGGTGGTAAGTTGCATGGGTTTAGGGTTTGGGATGTAGGGTTTAGGGTGGATGAGTGAGATAGTGGTAAGTTGCACGGGTTTAGGGTTTAGGGTTTAGGGTGGATGTGTGATATAGTGGTAAGTTGCATGGGTTTAGGGTTTAGGGTTTGAGGTTTAGGGTGGATGTGTGAGATCTTGGTAAGTTGCACGGGTTTAGGGTTTGGGGTTTAGGGTCTAGGGTGGATGTGTGAGATAGTGGTAAGTTGCCAGGGTTTAGGGTTTGGGGTTTGGGGTTTAGGGTGGATGTGTGAGATAGTGGTAAGTTGCACGGGTTTAGGGTCTGAGGTTTAGGGTTTAGGGTGGATGTGTGAGATAGTGGTGACTTGCACGGGTTTAGGGTCTGAGGTTTAGGGTTTAGGGTGGATGTGTGAGATAGTGGTAAGTTGCACGGGTATATGGTTTGTACTCACACTCATCCTTATCCTCACAATCAAACTCATCCTTATCCTTATCCACAAATTCGCACTCATCCTTATCCTCACAATCACACTCATCCTTATCCTCACAATCAAACTCATCCTTATCCTTATCCACAAATTCGCACTCATCCTTATCCTCACAATCACACTCATCCTTATCCTTATCCTCACAATCACACTCATCCTTATCCTTACAATCAAACTCATCCTTATCCTTATCCACAAATTCGCACTCATCCTTATCCTCACAATCACACTCATCCTTATCCTTATCCTCACAATCACACTCATCCTTATCCATATCCTCACAATCACACTCATCCTTATCCTCACAATCAAACTCATCCTTATCCTTATCCACAAATTCGCACTCATCCTTATCCTCACAATCACACTCATCCTTATCCTTATCCTCACAATCACACTCATCCTTATCCTCACAATCAAACTCATCCTTATCCTTATCAACAAATTCGCACTCATCCTTATCCTCACAATCACACTCATCCTTATCCTTATCCTCACAATCACACTCATCCTTATCCTCACAATCAAACCCATCCTTATCCTTATTATTATCCTTATCCTTATTTACACTCATCCTTAGCTTCACCTTCAGTGTGGGGCAGCTAGCATGGAGCGCCTTCCTGTCACCCACGTCCCTTGCAACGTCCATTTCAAAGAACAAGACGGCATTCCCTTTCTTACACTACCAATTTACACTGTGTATATATACTATATATTTTATATATGTACAATAAGTTGCACGGGTTTTGTATTCACACTCTTCCTTAGCCTCACCTTCAGTGTTGGGCAGCTAGCATGGAGCGCCTTCCTGTCACCCTCGGCCCCTGCAACGTCCATGTCGAAGAACATGAGGGCGCTCCCCTTCTTGGGGGCCACGGCTATGCCTTGCTTTGCTGCACACTGAGAGGGATTCTCAAGACGCTGAGCATTTACATCGATCGCATCGGCCAGCGGCAAGGCAGTTTCTCCACCCTCTTCAACCTCTGCATACAGGGTTCATGAAGGGTTAGAATATAGAATTGCAAGGGTCAGAGAGCTTTCAGAGGACCACCGCTATCCCTTGCTTTACTGTGATCTGGGAGGGGTGCTCTAGACGCCGAGCATTTACATCGATTGCATCGGCCAGAGGTAAGGCAGTTTCTCCACCCTCTTCAACCTCTGCATACAGGGTTCATGAAGGGTCAGAATATAGAATTGTAAGGGTCAGAGAGCTTTCAGAGGACCACCGCTATCCCTTGCTTTACTGTGATCTGGGAGGGGTGCTCTAGACGCTGAGCATTTACATCGATTGCATCGGCCAGAGGTAAGGCAGTTTCTCCACCCTCTTCAACCTCTGCATACAGGGTTCATGAAGGGTCAGAATATAGAATTGTAAGGGTCAGAGAGCTTTCAGAGGACCACCGCTATCCCTTGCTTTACTGTGATCTGGGAGGGGTGCTCTAGACGCTGAGCATTTACATCGATTGCATCGGCCAGAGGTAAGGCAGTTTCTCCACCCTCTTCAACCTCTGCATACAGGGTTCATGAAGGGTCAGAATATAGAATTGTAAGGGTCAGAGAGCTTTCAGAGGACCACCGCTATCCCTTGCTTTACTGTGATCTGGGAGGGGTGCTCTAGACGCTGAGCATTTACATCGATTGCATCGGCCAGAGGTAAGGCAGTTTCTCCACCCTCTTCAACCTCTGCATACAGGGTTCATGAAGGGTCAGAATATAGAATTGTAAGGGTCAGAGAGCTTTCAGAGGACCACCGCTATCCCTTGCTTTACTGTGATCTGGGAGGGGTGCTCTAGACGCTGAGCATTTACATCGATTGCATCGGCCAGAGGTAAGGCAGTTTCTCCACCCTCTTCAACCTCTGCATACAGGGTTCATGAAGGGTCAGAATATAGAATTGTAAGGATCAGAGAGCTTTCAGAGGACCACCGCTATCCCTTGCTTTACTGTGATCTGGGAGGGGTGCTCTAGACGCTGAGCATTTACATCGATTGCATCGGCCAGAGGTAAGGCAGTTTCTCCACCCTCTTCAACCTCTGCATACAGGGTTCATGAAGGGTCAGAATATAGAATTGTAAGGGTCAGAGAGCTTTCAGAGGACCACCGCTATCCCTTGCTTTACTGTGATCTGGGAGGGGTGCTCTAGACGCTGAGCATTTACATCGATTGCATCGGCCAGAGGTAAGGCAGTTTCTCCACCCTCTTCAACCTCTGCATACAGGGTTCATGAAGGGTCAGAATATAGAATTGTAAGGGTCAGAGAGCTTTCAGAGGACCACCGCTATCCCTTGCTTTACTGTGATCTGGGAGGGGTGCTCTAGACGCTGAGCATTTACATCGATTGCATCGGCCAGAGGTAAGGCAGTTTCTCCACCCTCTTCAACCTCTGCATAATGGGTTCGTGAAGGGTTATAATATAAATTATAAGGGTCAGAGGGCCACAGCTATCCCTAACTTAGCTGCACACTTGGAGGGGTTCTCTAGAGGCTGAGCATCGACATGAATTGCATCGGCTAGAGGCAAGGCAGTTTCTCAACCCCCTTTTAACCTCTGCATACAGGGTTCATGAAATTATAATATAAATTGTAAGGTTCAGAGGGCTGTGACAGGACCACAGCTATCCCTTGCTTTGCAGCACACTGGGAGGGGTTCTCTAGATGCAGAGCATCGACATCAATTGCATCGGCCAGCGGTAAGGCAGTGTCTCCACCCTCTTCAACCTCTGCATAAAGGGTTCGTGACATTGTAAGGGTCAGAGGACCACGGCTATCCCCTGCTTAGCTGCACAGTGGGAGGGGTGCTCAAGACGCTGAGATTCTACATCAATTGCATCGGCTAGCGGCAAGGCAGTGTCTTTACCCTTTTCAACCTGGTAATTAACCACCCACCTGATAAGAACACACACACCTGATAAGTACACACACACCTGATAAGTACACACACACCTGATAAGTACATAAGAACCGTGGCAACACGGTCACCTGTACTGCTCATTTCGCGACACAGTGCAACAAAAAAACATTATAGTGGCGACCCGCCTGATAAGTACACACCCACCTGATAATGATAAGTACATGAGCTCCATAGCAACACGGTCCCCTGTATTGCTCACTTCGCGACATATCCCCAAAACTGCACAGTGGCAACCCACCTGATAAGTTCACACCCACCTGATAAGTACATAGGCACCATGGCAACACGGTCCCCTGATCCGCTCACTTCGCCACACGTCGCAACAAAACAAACAGTACAGTGGCAACCCACCTGATAAGTACATAAGTACAGTGGCAACACGGTACCCCGTCCCGCCGAAGTGCCCCTTCGCAACAAAAAAACAGTACACTTGCAAACCACTTGGTAAGTACACACCCACCTGATAAGTACATAAGTACAGTGGCAACAAGGTCCCCTTTTATGCCCAAGTGCCCCTTTGCAACAAAACAAACAGAACAGTGGCAACCCACCTGATAAGTACATAAGTACAGTGGCAACACGGTCCCCTGTCCCGCCGAAGTGACCCTTCGCAAGTTGACTTCCAAACCAGTCCCAGTGTGCGTCATACTTCTGGCCGTTCTCGTACCTTAGGATCTACAATGTACAATACAGCCCACATGGCACATTAGTGTTTGTTTGGATATGGGATACGTTTTTAGAAAGTTTTTTGGCGGAGCCCCCCCTTCTGGGGGGCGGGAGCCCCCAGTGTTCCCCATTTGTCTGTTCGACCGACCGACCGTCTGACCATGATGAAGCCAGACACGTCAGCCAACGGTCTCGTAACTAACTCGCTTCCCTTGCCACCTGTCGCTCCCTCGCGATAACTCTTCGCCATTTTTGAGCGTCGCAGGCGACGCTGCGTAGAACTTGTTCTACTTGGGGATGGAGCCATGCATGGAGCTATTAGAGCCCATGAGAGCATGAAGAGACACTCCCAAGAAGCCACTCCGTATTTATGGGATATGTTTATGGTGTATCTGCTGCTGGGATTTGTTTCCGCTATTTATAGCGATCGCTAGTTTT
>JACBWV010000610.1:158218932-158306432 GCA_013435795.1 Chlamydomonas sp. ICE-L | reverse complement strand
AGACACACAAACAGTACCCACAACCATCCACCAACCCACTTGAATTTGTTCAGCGTGGGTAGGGGGGGTATGAGTCAACTCTGGAATCCTTTCCTCAATGCCCCCCCCCCACACACACCTCACCCCACCAACCCACACACTACCACCATCCCACCAACCCACCTTATAGCAATTCAGGGGATGATTTGGGAAACACACTTTGTACTTCAGACTTGGTTCTCAGAATCTCAGGCCAATTATGAAGAATTCTCGCAAGAATTCTCAGATTTCCAGGCCAAATTCTCGATTTCATGTACGGGATCTTCAGAAGTCCGGGATCTTCAGAAACCTTGAACCCAAATCATCCGCTGAATGGCTATAATGTGTTCACCGTGTGTAGGGGGAATATGTGTCCACTTCGCAATCCTTTCCTCAAGGTTTCCCCCCCACCCCCACCCCCACCCCGATTGCCCCCCCACCCCCCCACCTCACTCAACCCCACCCACTCACTACCCACTACCCACCAACATCCACCAACCCACCTGGATTTGCATGCTATGGGTAGGGAGAATATGAGTCCACTCGGCAATCCTCTCCTCAATGCCCCCACCTGCCCACCCACCCCAATGGCCCCCCCCCCAACCCCCCCCCCCCCCCACACACACACTACTCACCACACACAACCACCCCACCCAAATTTGTTCACTGTGTGTAGGGGCAATATGAGTCCACTCATCAATCCTCTCCTCAATGTCCCCCCCCCCCCCCCTCCCCCCCCCCCCCCCCCCCAATTCCCCTCCCCCCCCCAACCCCCTCCCCCCCAGACTGCCCCCCCCCACCTCACCCCACCCCCCACCCACCACCACCCCACCTGAATTTTTTCACCGTGTGTAGGGGGGATATGAGTCCACTCTGCAATCATCTCCTCAATGCTCACCCCCCCCCCCCCCCCCAATTGCCCTCCCCCCCACCCCCCCACATTCACCACCCCCCACCCCAACTTCCCCCAACCCAACCCCACCCACACAACCACTACCCACCACCGCCCCACCTGAATTTGTTCACCGTGTGTAGGGGGGATATGAGTCCACTCTGCAATCCTTTCCTCAATGCCTGCGATGATTGGGTCCTCTCCAACCCTGCATGGTGTGTGTATGTTTGAGTTTGGGTTTGGATGTGGGTGTGAGTTTGGGTGTGGATATGCGATGATTGGGAACTCTCCTGCACAGTGTGTGTGTGTGTGTGTTTGGGTGTGTGTGTGAGTTTGGGTTTGGGTGAGAGTTTGGCTTTGGGTGTGGGTGTGGGTTTAGGAGTGGGCAGGAGTTTGGGTTTGGGTTAAAGTTTGGGTGTGTGTGTGCTTTGATTGGGTCCTATCCGACCCTGCATGAATTGTGTGTTTGGGATTGGGTGTGAGTTTGAGTTTGGGTGTGGGTGTGAGTTTGGGTTTGGGTGGGAGTTTGGGTTTGGGTGTGTGGGTGCTTTGATTGGGTCCTATCCAACCCTGCATGAAGTGTGTGTTTGGGTTTGGGTGTGAGTTTGGGTATGGGTGTGAGTTTGGGTGTGGGTGGGAGCTTGGGTTTGGGTGGGAGTTGGGGTTTGGGTGTGAGTTTGGGTGTGGGTGTGGGTGTTCAATGATTGTGTCCTCTCCAACCCTGCATGGTGTGTGTGTGTGTGTGAGTGAGTTTGGGTTTGGGTGGGAGCTTGAGTTTGGGTTTGGGTTTGGCAGGTAGAGGCTTGGCGAAGTGACTCACCCTAAAGCCAAAAGACAGCTAGGGCAGATGGAGACTTGACAGAGAGACTCACTCCAAGGCTCCTCCCAAACTGGTTCTGATGTCGTCATATTTGACCCCATTCCCACTACTTAGAGCGAAAACATGTAAATTGTGCACGTGCACATAGTGATGTAGTGAAGTAGTTCAAATGCCAAAGGACAGCTATGGCAGGTAGAGGCTTGCCGAAGTGACTCACCCCAAGGCTCCTCCAAAACATATTTGACCCCATTCCCACTACTTGGAGCAAAAACATGTCAGCTGTGCACATGCAGATAGTGACGTAGTTAAAAGGCCAATGGACAGCTATGGCAGGTAGAGACTTGCCGAAGTGACTCACCCCAAGGCTTATTCCAAACTGGTCCTGATGTCTTCAAATTTGGTTTGACCCCATTCCCACTACTTGCGCAAAGACATGTCAATTGTGCACTAGCACGGAGTGGAGTAGTTCAAAGGCCGAAGGACAGCTATGGCAGGTAGAGACTTGCTAACACGACACACCCAAAGGCTCCTCCCAAACTGGTTCTGATGTCGTCATATTTGACCCCATTTCTACTACTTGAGCAGAAACATGTCAGTTGTGCACATGCACGGAGTGAAGTAGTTCAAAGGCCGAAGGACAGCTATGGCAGATGGTGGCTTGCCTAAGTGACTCACCCCAAGGCTCATTCCAAACTGGTTCTGATGTCGTCATATTTGACTTCATTCCCACAGCAAAGACATGTCAATTGTGCACATGCACGGAGTGACGTAGTTCAAAGGCCAAAGGACAGCTACGGCAGGAAGAGACTTGCAAACGTGACTCACCCAAAAGCTCCTCCAAAACTAGTTCTGATGTCGTCAAATTTGGTTTGACCAGTCTTGGAATCCACTACAGAAGATTGTGTCACCTGTAGAGAAGAGAGGGGGAATTCTGAATGGCTGAATTCTGAATGGCGGTTCACAGGGCCTTCCAACCATATAAATACATAATCAACAGAATGCAGATAGATGTACATGAATCAACACAACCTACCCATTGGTTCTGTAATGGCCGTGAATGGCCCACAGAAAACGACCAGAGCTAAATGACCTTAAATAAAAATAAATAAAAATAACGAAGTGAAAATGAAAATAAAAAACTAACTGAAAATAAAGCAAAACCTACCCGTTGGTTCCCAAGCATGACCAAATGCTCACACCCTGCCATCGACAAGAAGTTGTGGTGTGGGAGTAGTGGATGCACAGTGGTGGGGATAGAGGTGTGCAACATGATCGTAGTCATGGTGGTATATGCCAGTATATGTAATGGCCGTGAATGACCCACCGAAAATAAGCAGAGCAAAATGACTGAAATAAAAATAAGATAAAATAACGAAGCGAAAATACATTAAAAATGAAAATAAATAAATAAAATGAAAATCAAGCAAATCCTACCCGTTGGTTCCCAAGCATGACCAAATGGTCACACTCTGCTGTCGACAAGAAGTTGTGATACACAAATGCACGAGGAGCCCAAGAGACGGTCTCGATCCTGCACTCACATCAGGGGGTGGGTGGGCGGGGCGGGGGGAGGTGGGTGGGTGGGTGGGGGGTGGGGGGCGGCGGCTTCAGTTGAAGTAGGATGGCGGTAGGGTGGTGGTGGTGTGTGATGGTGGTGAGTGTGTGTGTGGGGGGGGGGGGATACACAAATGCACGAGGAGTCCAAGAGACTGTCTCGATCCTGCAGTCACATTGGGCGGGGGGGGGGGGGGGGGGGGGGGCTGCTTAAGTTGTAGTAGGGGGATCACCATCACCATCACTGATCTCACCATCGATGCATGTCGCCCCAGCACTTTTTGTTGCCTAGAATACCCTGCCCATCTCTCTCTCTCTCTCTTTCAGCACAGTTCCTCTCACTCTCACAAAACCTTTTCTGTCTTGTGGTTGTTCTTATCACAATCACAATGACGGTCACAAGCACAGTCACCCACCCACCCATACCCACCCACACTCACCCACACCCACCAACCCACACCCACACCGACCCACCAACAAGCACAGTCAGGATCACCATCACCGAGCTGACCATCATCACCATCACTGAGCTTTTCTGTCGTGTGGTTGCTCTTATCACGGTCACAAGCACAGTCACCCACCCACAATCACACTCACCCACCCACCCACACCAACCCACTCACCCACTACCACCCACCTACCACCACCCACCCACCACCACCGTCACCCACCCACCCTCACCCACACACACTCACCCACACCCACCCACCCACACCAAACCATACCCACACTCACCCACCCACACTCACCCCCACCCACCCACAAGCATAGTCACCCCCACACTCACCCACACTCGACCACCCACCCACACTCACCCACACACACTCAAACACACATACACCCACCCACAAGCACAGTCACCCACCCACACCAACCCACACCCACACATGCCCACCCACCCACAAGCACAGTCACCATCACCATCACCATCACTGATCTCACCATGGATGTCCGTTGTCCCCAGTGCACGTATTCTGCCCCGGCTGCCTGATTGCTAGCACGGTCACAATCAAAGTAAGGATCACCATCACCATCACCATCACTGAGCTCATCATGGATGTCCGTTGTCCCCAGCGCTCATATTCTATATTGGCTGCCTGATCACCAGCACAGTCACAATCACAATCACAGTCACCATCACCACCACTTATCTCACCATGGATGTCCGTTGTCCCCAGCGCTCGTATTGTGTATAGACTGCACTCCTGTCAGCTGCCTTTCTTGCCCAGCCTGCTGGCCCCCACTCCCTCCCCCTTGTCTCAACTGTCCTTCCTTGCGGCCCTTCTTGGACTGCCCAGGCACTGGCTCCTCCTCCCTGTCCACCTTAACACGCAATACATGGCCATCATCTCCAGTCTCCTCTGTGCCCCCAGTCCCCTCCGCCTGCATATGGTGGTATGGGATATGTATGGTGCAGCATTAACACGCAATACATGGACATCATCTCCAGTCTCCTCTGTGCCCCCAGTCCCCTCCGCCTGCATATGGTGGTATGGGATATGTATGGTGCAGCATTACAACGCAATACATGGACATCATCTCCAGTCTCCTCTGTGCCCCAGTCCCCTCCGCCTGCATATGGTGGTAAGGGATATGTATGGTGCAGCATTAACACGCAATACATGGACATCATCTCCAGTCTCCTCTGTGCCCCCAGTCCCCTCCGCCTGCATATGGTGGTAAGGGATATGTATGGTGCAGCATTAACACGCAATACATGGCCATCATCTCCAGTCTCCTCTGTGTCCCCAGTCCCCTCCGCCTGCATATGGTGGTATGGGATATGTATGGTGCAGCATTAACACGCAATACATGGACATCATCTCCAGTCTCCTCTGTGCCCCCAGTCCCCTCCGCCTGCATATGGTGGTAAGGGATATGTATGGTGCAGCATTAACACGCAATACATGGACATCATCTCCAGTCTCCTCTGTGCCCCCAGTCCCCTCCGCCTGCATATGGTGGTATGGGATATGTATGGTGCAGCATTAACACGCAATACATGGACATCATCTCCAGTCTCCTCTGTGTCCCCAGTCCCCTCCGCCTGCATATGGTGGTATGGGATATGTATGGTGCAGCATTAACAAGCAATACATGGCCATCATTCCTCTCTCCTGTATGTGCCCAGTCCCCTCCGCCTGCATGTCATGTGTATGGTGCAGCATTAACACACAAAACATGGCCATCATCCCCAGTTTTTTTAGCATGCATATGGGAGATGTCTGGTGCAGCAGTATGTAGGGCAACCAATAGCATCCTGGTTCCAAGATTATCGTCCAATATATATGAATACATACACACAATATCGTATTTGACAACCCTAAACCCTAAGTAAACCTGTAAATCTTAAATCCGAAACCCTAGAAATACGTGAAATAAATATAAGGAGAAGTCCATTGACATGGAGACCCAAAGCTGTACGTACCGCTTTCAAGTTGTTTTTGTCTTTAAAGGTCTCGCCCTTCCACCCAATCAGCACTTCCTCATCTCTTTCCGCCAAACCTGTGAAAGAAGGGGAGCAGGTTTTTGTTTCAAACCTAAAAGTGGGTTTTTTCTAGCTTCATGGTCTTAGACCTCCTCCAAGGACAGCGTATTTGTAGCTTTGTATAGCTTTTTAGGGCCATAGATTTGGGTTCCTTATAGTGGCAATTGGGGCCAAAACGGGGTCAAAAGTAGCATTCGTTAAAAAAAAAAAAAAAAAAATATATAAGAATGAGCGGATATCTATATATGTATATATAGATATAGAGGGGAAACAATCCCTAAAGGGGAGACAGTCAGGCATGATGCATCTCAGGGATATAAAAAAAACTCAAAGTGGGTTTTTTCTATCTCCATGGTTTTAGGCCTCCTCTAGAGACAGAGTTCTTATAGTTGTTTAGTGCCCTTTAGGGGGGGGGCGGGGGGGGGGGACTTTTATACATTTTGTATAGCTGCAATTTGGGTCAAAACTGAGTCAAAAGTAGTGATCCCTACATGTAGCATAAAAAAATCCCTCATGCATCTGTGGTACAGTCCATGAGTTAGGTGGATGGAGATTCATGATTGTTGAGCTTTGTTCATTGTAGGGCACATGACATTGGGGCCAGTATAACATGGCTCGATTCATTGTGGCTTGTGATACATGGGCGGCAGTAAAACACGAGCTTCGCACATATTTGTGGCATGTGATGGGTGGAGATTCATGATTGTCGAGCTTTGTTCATTGTAGGGTATATGACATAGGGGACAGCATAACATGGCTCGGTTCATTGTTGGTTGTGTAACATGTGCGGTAGCAAAACGTGAGCTTCGCACTTGTTGGGTGGCATGTGATGGGTGGAGATTCATGATTGTCGAGCTTTGTTCATTGTAGGGTACATGACATAGGGGACAGCATAACATGGCTCGGTTCATTGTTGGTTGTGTAACATGTGCGGTAGCAAAACGTGAGCTTCGCACTTGTTGGGTGGCATGTGATGGGTGGAGATTCATGATTGTCGAGCTTTGTTCATTGTAGGGTACATGACATAGGGGACAGCATAACATGGCTCGGTTCATTGTGGCTTGTGTTACATGGGCGGCAGTAAAACACGAGCTTACAAAAAATTGGGTGGCATGAGATGAAGGGCTGGCGATGCATGGCGCTGGCACAACTGCTTCTTAAGAGGAGTAACACATGTGTGAAAACATGGCTTGGTTCAATGTGGCTTGTGTGACATGGGAGGACAACACACCATGCAAAGGTTCAATGTGAATTCTGTTACATGGCCGGCAGTAAAACACAAGCTTTGAAAACTATTGGGTGGCACGAGATGAAGGGCTGGCCATGCATGGCAATGACACAAGTACTACTTAAGAGGAGTAACATATGTGTGAAAACATGGCTCAGTTCATTGAGGTTTGTGTTACATGGGCGGCAGCAGAACACGAGCTTTGAAAATATATGGGTGGCATGAGATCAAGGTCCGGCCATAAATTGCGCTGACACACCTCCTACTTAGGAGAAGTATCACATGTGTGAAAACATGGCATGGTTCATTGTGGAATGACGAGGGGGGCAGCAGAACACGAGCTTTGAAAAATATTGGGTGGCATGAGATGAAGGGCTAGCCATGCATGGCAATGGAACAACTGCTACTTAAGAGGAGTATCACATGTGTGAAAACATGGCATGGTTCATTGTGGCTTGTGTGACATGGCGGGCAACACAATATGGAAAGGTTTATTGTGGGTTGTGTTACATTGGTGGCAGCATAAAACGATTTTCACACATATTGGGTGGCATGAGATGAAGTGCTAGTCATGCAAGGCATGGCACTGACAGAACTGCTCCTTTAGAGGAGTAACATATGTGTAAAACATGGCTCAGTTCATTGTGGCTTGTGTGGCATGGGAGGCAGCAAAACACGAGCTTTGGACATATTGGGTGGCAGGAGATGAAGGGCTGGCCATGCATGGCACAGGCACAACTGTTACTTATGAGGTGTAACATATGTGTGAAAACATGGCTCGGTTCATTGAAGGTTGGGTAACATGGCGGACAACACACCATGGAAAGGTTCATTGTGGCTTGTGTGATATGGGCAGCAGTAAAACACGAGCTTTGTTCATCTTGGGTGGCGTGGCATGAAGGGCTCATCTTTTCAGCTACGAGCAGCAGCTTCTGGACAGCTCTCCTGACTGGCTATTCAGCCAACCTGTCGCAACTTCAATCACCACAAAGCTGACACAATCAGCTATTAAAACTGCTGGAATATTTTGGTGTAGCCCAGGGGCTGGCTCGGGGAGCTGCTAAGGAGGTGCTATGAAAAGCCGAGAAGAAAAGCCCTGGGTCACAAAGTTTTTTTTCCGCAGCCAGTAGCGATCGCTACCTGGGACACCGTTTTGGCCAAACCTTCTGCTACACTGAGATTCCCCAACCCCGCCCACCGAACCCTCCGGGTCGGCCTGGCAAGGCGGCCCTTCTGGCCACCTACCCAAATCGCTACCAGGAGCCCAACCTTGAAAGACACCAAATCCCTGATCGCTACCAGAAGACCCCCGTTCTGAAACGAAAAAGTTCTGCTGGACTATGCATGTGAAAGACACAGCAGCTACTGGGGGGGGGGGGGGGCGCCACACGAGTAGAAACAGAGCTATCACACACTTCTTCTACTGGAGGTACGACTTTTGAAGTACGAGTTTCATTATCATGGACAACTCAGCAACACTTCTTCTACTAAAGGTACGAGTTTTGAAGTACGAGTTTCATCATCATGGACAACTCAGCAACACTTCTTGTACTAAACGGAAGAGTTACAAGATTGCCTGCTGTTCTGCAGAATGTCTGAGGAAGTGTTGCTGAGTTGTTCATGATGACGAAACTTGCACTCGGCTGAAACGTTTTCTATGGCTTGGTATGGTTTGATGTGGCTTGGTACATGTGTGAAAATATACAGATAGATACAAAAAGTAAGACAGAGCTATCACACACTCTTTCTCGTAGACTTACGAGACACATGCGCTAACAGAGCTGTCACACACACCAGCTTGTGGGGAGAAGTAAAACATGTGTGAATAAAGCTAGCACACACTCTTTCTACAAGAGGTACGATACACATGCGCTAACAGAGCTGTCACACACACCAGCTTATGGGGAGAAGTAAAACATGTGTGAATAAAGCTAGTTCACACTCTTTCTACAAGAGGTACGATACACGTGCGCTAACAGAGCTGTCACACACACCAGCTCGTGGGGAGAAGTAACAAATGTGCAGACAGAGCTAGCACACACTCTTTCTAGTAAAGGTACGATACACGTGCGCTAACAGAGCTGTCACACACACCAGTTCATAGGGAGAAGTAACAAATGTGCAGACAGAGCTTGCACACACTCTTTGCACACACTCATGCCAATCCTACTGGAGCCCGGATGTGAGCACTACTTGACCAGGTCATGGGGGACGTCTGCTTGAAAAACAACCCATCCCAGACCAGACCAGACCAGCTGAACATAGAAGGCCCCAGGAGTTGACCACATGTTGCTTCCTATACTGCGAGGTGGTGCTGTTACCATGACAGCGCATGCACTTATGCATCTCGGCTCATCGCACCTGCTCTGATTATGGTTAACAGGGTCAATGCTAGGAAGAGCTTCGGCGTAGATCTGAGGCAGCGCCCAATGGACAGCGCCATGCTGGCAGTTGACAACTGAAGTTCAAAATTGGAGCTAGAAAAGGAAATCGAAGGTATTTGCAAAAAGCGCTGGTGAACGCACGTTTCGTGGGTGCGATTGGAGTAGCCCCAGGGGCAAGGGGTCGCCTGTAGGAGGGTGGCGTACAGGGTGGCGTACAGGTACAGATACAGGGTGGCGTACAGGTACAGGTACAGGGTGGCGTACAGGGTGGCGTACCCACGACCGCCTACGGCTGCAATGAGTAATTAGGCGCAAGCTGGGCCTAGGTCTGGGTCTGGGTCTGGGTCTGGGCCTGTCTGGAATTCTTGGTGCTCGCTTTTTTGCACAGTGGAATTGATTTAAACTGGAGAAGACACATGGAAGAGATTATAGAATCTCCCCGAAAGACTGTGGACTTGCACGATTGCCTGGATGTCTGCCCAAACATAGAGCTACATGGCAGAGGCTGCTTCAAAGCAACCAAATGGCTAGTTCTAAGACTGTCTAGTCACCTTAGTGTCCTCCCTGCCAGGGGGAGGGGCTTGGAATAAGAATACGGTTGGCAGCCCAGAGTTGGCTGGAAGACATGTAACAATTCAAATAACTGGTTTTTACTTTCAGTGTTCCATTTTTACATTTTTACAATCCATGAATAGATCCCCGAGACATATCATTGGAATTATGCAATGCTTGCACAATGAAAACAGAAATCACGCTATAATATTGATACCTTATAATGCATTTTAATGTGCATGCCATGTTACCATGTAACCAGCCTCAGTGACTCTTAATGTACCAGGGATAGCCAAACAGGGAAGGATAAAGAGATTTGCCCATCCTCGAAAAAACAAGAACATTCTGAATTAAACGGACGGGCTAATTGAAAATACCACTTGTGATGAACTGGTCCCCAACGAATTATAAACCAGAAGTATACTCCGGAGACCGGAGTCCAGACTTTTAAAATCCAGACTGTGAGGTAGATAGACTACATTGACTAACATGTAGATAGACAAACTGTGATGTAGATAGACTACATCTTCTAAGCATACTAGTGATGAACTGGTCCTCTACGAATTATAAACCAGAAGCATACTCCGGAGTCCGAGCTTCCGAAGGACCTGAGTTCCAGTGGTGTATATATTTGTTTTTTACGTTTTAGCCTGAAAACATTTCCTACACGGAAGATAATATATACAGGTATTTAATTGTCTATTAAGGCTGATTAAGGTACATAATTCGCCATTTGGACACTGCCACATGCCTATAAACCAGGGTACCACAAAGTGCGCGCGGCAGTGCGATTTTGCGCACGCTTTTTGAGTCCCACTGCAAGTTTCGCGCAGTTTTTCAACTCCCTGTGGGCGCAGCGCACAGTTTTTGCGCTTGTTGCACTACAAAGCGCTGACCAATTTGATGTTTGTGCGCTTTAAGCGCCGACCAATTTAACAAAATGTAGTACCCTGCTAGAAACTGCAAAATCTTATACCTTGCAAAGGATGGTGGAATTAAGTAACCTTCCTGTTCGCTTGCGCTGGGGAAGGCTACCGTTACTTTCATGGAATTATATGGGCTAGCCCTTTAGCTTCTAACTGGCACACGAATGTCAACATAATTGAAACTCCCTTGGCAACTAAATTCGCAGCAGTCATGTGGCCGTTCGAGCAACTTTGAATCTCCCATTGTTTAGGTTGCTATGCAGCACGTGTTGGCTGGTTAGCTGACTGCAACATATGCATGTACCAACATCTTGTCCTGTTGACCCTAGCTGTCAACCTTAAAGTGCTACTTTCGCCCACCTGGCTGGGGAGGTAATGGGCGCATCAGACAAGTACAACCTTATACTTCCATAAAAACGATTTTCGCCTGGAAGGGTGTGTCTCTGTGCGCTAGCCCCCGGCGCTAGCCCTAGACTCAAGGATTTTGTCGATGTGATAGGCGGAGTCTCTCCTACATTAGTAAATACTCGTGCATGCAATAAGGTAGTTCATTGACATCCTTAAGCATCCAGCTGGCACTGACATCCCAAAGCATCCAAGCTGGCACTGGCTACCAGCTAGCACTGACATCCCAAAGCATCCAAGCTGGCACTGGCTTACAGCTGGCACTGACATCCCAAAGCATACAAGCTGAAACAGTGCAATGACGACACTACTGCCCCTCAGCCGCCTCGTCCTGCTGATAAGCTTGCTGCGGTGTTCCTGCTGCACGGTTCATGCTCCTCGTGTCTCCCCCCCGATGTAATGGGTCGGTGGGACAGTGCAATGATGACACTACTGCTCCCCAGCAGCCTCTTCCTGCTGATAAGCTTGCTGTGGTGCTCCTCTTGAACGGTTCCTGCTCCTAGTGCCCCCCTCCCCCATGTAATGGGTCAGCGGGACAGTGCAATGATGACACTACTGCTCCTCAGTAGCCTCTTCCTGCTGATAAGCTTGCTCTGGTGCTCCTCCTGAACGGTTCATGCTCCTAGTGCCTCCCTCCCCCATGTACTGGGTCACCCTGGATCCCACTTTCTTGAATTTGCTCATTTTCCTGCACACGGAAAGAATGGAGGGAGTTGTGCTGCAGTTCCTTCAGATTCTTTGGGAAGCTCCAACTCGCACACGCAGCCACAGGCACATAGTTCCCTTTGGACGGCTGCCCGTAGGCATAGTAGCTCTACTCTTCTTTTTAATACTGGCATAAAATATGCCCCCCACACTTTGACAGCCCCCCCCCCACACACACACCACCACCACCACCACCCTATACAGTCCCTTTCCCAAATCTCTATGCATCCGGACAACTCTCACCATCACCCCTGAGTCCCCACCCCCCTACCTACATTCTCATCCCCAGACTCACCACTGCTCTCCATGATCTACATGCGGGAGTGCACCTCCCGCATAGTGTACCCACTCCCCACCCTCCTATCCATACCTACATCCTCATCCCCAGACTCATCACTCCTCTCCATGATCTACATGCGGGAGTGTACCTTCCGCATAGTGTACCCACTCCCTGCCCTCCTATCCATACCTACATCCTCATCCCCAGACATACTACTCTTCTCCATGATCTCCTTGCCGAATGTACTTCTGGAACCCGAAGGCCTTGCCATCTTAACCCCTCTCACCATCACCCCTGAGTCCCCCCTCCCCACCCCCGTACCCATCCATACCTACATCCTCATCCCCAGACACACCACTCCTCCCCATAATTTCCATGCGGGAGCTCCTTCTGCGCCCCAGTGGCATGCCATCGTAACCCCTCTCACCATCACCCCTAAGTCCCCACCCCCCACCCCCTTGCCTACATCCTCATACCCAGACTCACCACTGCTCTCCATGATCTCCTTGTTGAACCTTCTTCTGCGCCCCAATGGCATGCCATCTTAACCCCTCTCACCATTACCCCTGAGTCCCCCCTCCCCACCCCCGTACCCATCCATATCTACATCCTCATCCCCCGACTCACCACTCCTCTCCATGATCACCATGTTGCAAGTACTTCTGCGCCCCAATGGCATGGCCAAGAGCTGCTCGGGTGGGCACTGGAGGAATGTAGGCAGCAGTGGTTTTGCCATCCACCATGTGGCTGTTCTGTACAGCCCACTCATCAGCATACGCGCCTTGCACCAGGTGCTTTAGGGGGACCTCTACAGGACCCTTCTCTCTGATTGTCTCAGCTGTGCGATGTGAACTAGGCAGGCCATATGTGTGCTTAACGTTCTTGTCAGAGGGGAGTGTGACTCCCTTCTTGAGTGTCGTCTCAGTGCGCTTAGTCACAGTCGCAGGGTTGGCAGCCCTGAAGCCTGGCTGGTCCTTGGCTGAGGTCATGCCACTGTGAGAGAGTGGAAGCAGGTTGGATTAGATAGCTGATATACACATACTGGCACATATACACACACACGGACACACAGTCATGGGGTTGGCGGCCCTGAAGCCTGGCTGGTCCTTGGCTGAGGTCATGCCACTATGAGAGAGGGGAAGCAGGTTGGGTTAGATACCTGATATAGACAAACACAAACACGCGCACGCATGCACACACACAAACACACGCGCGAACATACACACGCACACACACACAACTAGGAGCCCATTTCTGTCCTGCATTCCTGTACCGCATTCCTGTACTGTATCCATGTTATACAACTGTAAACTGCCACTGCAACCATGGCCCTCCTCCCAAAACAAACAAACCCTCTTTATATAAGGGTACTGCATGCCCCAAGAGCAAAAGTCCACATTGGGATTCAAGCATAAAATGCATCACACAGTTCGGGTGTGAAGTGTGGGCTCCAGACTGTCTGGGTAATATTAATACTTCTTACGGTCTCGAAGGAAAATGTGGAACTATTCAGAATAAGTTTATGAAAAGGGCTCTTGGCGTTAGAGAGAACACCTCTACCCACTTGGTCCTCGATGAACTCGATAGATCACCTACATGGGATCAATGGTTGAGACATAATATGCATCACATAGTCCAATGCCCACGCCACATGGCTGTCTGCCTGTTTGCAGGGGACCATGTAAACCACACAGACCCTTGACACTGTTTTTCTTTTCGTGCGACGCGACGCAATATGAGTGACTCTGTGCTACCCCAGTGCGTCGCGCTGCCCCCCAAACCTCACGGAGCACGAAGCGCAGAGCCCGGGGGGTTCAGGGAGGCATTTCTGACTAGCTTAGCTGGACCCATGCCTTGCCATGCATCGATGAAATGGCGACGCGTCCCACAAAACAAACATTGGAGACCCTTGAGGCGTGACACGGGCAGTGCTGCTGCTGATGATGATGAAGACGGCGATGATGATGATGATGATGATGATGATGATGATGATGATGATGATAAAATGACGACGCTGATGATAAAATGACGACGCTGATGATAAAATGACGACGATGATGATGATGAGGATGAGGATGATGATGATGATGATGATGATTATGATGATGATGATGATGATGATGATAATGATGATGACATTTTTCCTGGTGCCTTACTGGACTCCAAATGTGCCCGCAGGTTGACGGAGTCAAGGGGAATTATGTCAGGTTCATGTGATTCGTTCGCAGTGATGGCGATGCAGTCGCCTGGGGTAGTGATTAGCTTGCAGTGACGGTGATGGTGATGCAGTTACCTGGGGTACCCACCTTATTGCAGCAAGCTTGTTCATTTGCTTGAAGTCGGATTGGGGTTGGCCGGAGGTTTGTCCATGAGAGCCCCCACTAGGGCCTGGAGATTCCTTCCAAATGCCGGTGACTGCATGCAAGAGTGAGGTGCGGTAAACTTCGGTAAAAAGCAAGGGTGTGAGTGGATAGGTATTGGGCGTTGGAGGCGAAAGTGTGAGTGGGGGGTGGAGGAGGGGGTGCAGGACCTGGGTGCTGGAGAGGGTGGAGAGGGTGGAGGAGCTGTGGCACTAGACCCGCGCCCTCACCGTTTATGCTAAGTAGAGGCAAGGGCGAGTTAATAGATGTTTCGATTTTTAATGACCGCACGGGTCCATGAGGAGAGCGCAGGGAACCGGGAGAAACGGGCTTCAGTACGCCGGCCTGGTCCTACTTCTCCTCGATATTTTCGTCATTCCCGCTCGGGCCCGCACTAGGATTCCTGACATAGAAGGTTGTCCTAAGGACGCATGGTGTTTACAGAACCCAATTCAGCATGTTTGGTCTGCAGGCTCTGAAGGAAGGAAGCAATTCTTGCCGATGAGGCAGTGATATTTTGTTGTGTTGCTTCTTGCTGCTTTCACCTTCGCGGACACCCTCTGGGTCCTTGGGCGGCATGTATCCGAACACATGCTCGGGGTCAGTCCTAGAGAAAGTGGTCCTCTTGACCTGCGAGTCGAACGAGGCCGGAAGTAAAGACATGCGAAGTAAATTATTCGCAGCAGCGGCGAGAGCACTTTCCCTAGATTCACCTGTCCAAGCTCAGCCTTTGTCAGTAGTGGGTTTGTCTTCATGGAGGGGCGAACAGTACCGACCCTGAATTCATCGTCTCCAGCTGTGTAGGACGTCCCAACGGCCCCGACGAATGACATATTTTCTATCGGAGGTTATTTGCAGGTGAGTTAGGGGAGAATGGGATGCCCCCGTGTTGGTGCCAAGTAGAGGAAAACTGGGGAACGTGAGACAGACCAAAAGCCAGTCAGGAAGCACTACCACTGCCGCCTGCCCCCCCCCCCCCCCCCCCCCCCCCCCCCCCCCCCATGGGGAGGGCTAGGGCACGGCCCGTCTCGAAAACCCCGAGCCATGATGAGGTCACGCATGCGCATCGATCGCATCAATCTAAGCGTGCCGATAATTGTTACATGAGTCCCTTATGCAATAAATGGACACAGTTCTCCTATCGATCGCAAGTTTTCTCGCTGGACGTGTTGGGTCCTAGGGGGGCCTAAAAACAGACTTGGACAAGTGGCTCCACTGCGCGCTTCGAGGAGCTCAACGGCGCGCAATAGTCTAAACGCGCAATAGTAAGTCATTCTGATGGTTGCTAGCCGCTTGCCACTGCTACGAGACGAAGAACCAGGACCTGGCAAAAGTACGAATCCCCTTTTGCGGTGGAATTAATAGTGATGCGCGGCCTAATTTCGCGCTGCAATTATTCCGAAGTCCTATCTGAAGCATGGTGGTCCACTTTCAGGACCTGTTTCGCCGAGTTAGTGGGTCAGGAACCGACCTTGTACAACAACTGCCCACCTTGTACCTTGGGGCTCCTTGTTGTTAGCCCATGTGGCTATGTCAAGATGCAGGTTTCGACATATTGATGCACTCATAGTATGAAGGAGGCGTTGCTAACCAAAAATCTCTGCATGCAGATAGCAGGATCAGCCCTGGATAGGGACTCAGCCACTCCGATAATTTATTTAGACATTTAGTAGGCACAATGCCACACTACTAGGCAGTGTTACCTCAAGGCAGCCCGGGTGGCAGCCCCCCAGAAGCTAAAACCCTCCAGGGGAGATACATGTTGTATATATGGGGCAGAGTATAAAACCCTTCTCAAGAAGAAAGCCTTGTCCAAGGCAGGGCTTGCATCAATTAGCGTGGAGGAGGTGCTCTTGAAGCCCAATGATGCAACAAGGGTAGAAGCTCTGGAGCAGAAACTAGCTCAGGGTGGATCAACTCAAGTGTTCATCTGCAAGACCTATCACATTGATAATGGCAAACTCAAAACACAAGCTGCCTTGCACCATCTATCACATGAGCCGAAACATGGCATGCATACGCGAGGGGTACTGGCACAGATGCAGGAGCTGCCAGGGTGGTTGAAGAAAACCATTTTCAACCGCCGGTCAAAAGCAGAGAAGGCCGCAGTTATACAGGACATCGCAGACGAGAGGGCAGCAATGGAAGACATCTTGGGGCAGGGGGAAGCTATGACTAGACAACGCCACCAAGCTGGGCTGCAGCCCTTGAGCACTCAACAACCATGTATGGAGCCTGGTCCAAGCGCCACGCAAGCCTCCAGCCAAAGTGGCAGCAACTTCAATCGAAGGTATGACTTCATTCACATAATATCTATTGCCATCTATCAGATTTTGCTCATGCCATGTGTGTGATGCCATGCCCTGCACGTGCTTCCCCTAGCTTTTATTTTACGCTATGAGCAGCAGCTTCTAGGCAGCTCCCCTGGGTTGCTTCCCAGACAAATCTAAGACAAAGTAGTGCATATGGGAGCTGACAGCATTAGCTTTTCGGTTATGTTGAAATCTTAGGGCTTGGCCCAATTGCCGGCTAAGGGAGCTGCCTAGAAGCTGTTGCTCGTAGCTGAAGAGACAAGCTATGATATATACTTCCAAGAAATGCATGAATTAAAATCACACAGTTTTTCTCTCTAACTCAAACTAATTCATAACTCTGCTCTGCCAGGTTTAGTGTTCAAACGTATGAGCCATCTGCCTCTGGATTTTCCCCGGAGCGTCAACACCTTGAGCTCTCTCCAAATGATGGGCGGTCTAAGAGACCTAACCTCCAATCATCGCCGGAGTGTGCCATCATGGAGGAAGATGCCATCATGGAGGAAGACGCTGAGGAAGAGCTCGTGCCTGCAGACACCCTTGCCAACCGTTTTCGAGGCAAACATCACAACAAATGGGCCAGGCGAGAGCTTGTGGAGTGCTTGAATTACCGGGTATGTAAATTGCTAGGCTTGTCATTTTTAGCATGTCTTTGTGATGTCTTTTCTTGAGGGCCATCGGATTCTGCATGTGGTATACCCTGAAGGATAGTAACTTCATAGGACTACCACACTTACTTGACTCTCACCGTTCACACTTGCTCTTTCACATGCAGGGAGCAAGCATCAAATGTTTGAGGGCCCAATTGAAGCAGTCGAAAGGAAGAGTGCAGAAGCTACAGGCAGCTGCTAAGGAGGCGGTTCAAAGAAGCCACAAACAGCAAGCTGAGCTATCAACTGAGAAGAAAAACAGCCGCAGTCCTGCCGTGCTCACCATTGTGAAAGCACAGGGGATTCTAGCTCAGGCTCGCCAACCAATTGGTCCACACCCAGGTGGTACCACCACCAGATCTACAGCAAAGGGGGACATGTTGCACAACCTAGCATTGTGCATCATCAAAGGAGTGTTGCCCATTGAAAGTGTCAAGATGGCTTACATTGCGGATGTTGCTCGTAACTTGCTAGTTCCCAACAGTTGTAGCTTCAGGTGGGATGCACAGGTGAAGCTAGTGCTTGCTGCGGCAGCATTCAGTGGCGGCCCTCAGAGCGCACATAGAACAACCTTTGGGACAGCGTGCCGCCCTGACTCAATAGCGGGTCAAACCGCCACGGTTGTGGAGTTGAAAGGGTGCTTCAACTTCTTGGGCCCGTCCCTGACCACCCTGAAAGAGACGGCGCACACCTTCATGGCTAATTTTGTGGACATGCCTCCAGTAAGTCCGATTACTAGTAGCAACACCAGCAACACCAGCCGCCTAAGGTCAAGAGTTGGGCTGCTACCGTACGGTATCAAGGGAGCAATCAAGATTGCCAATGCATACGGTGCATCCATTACAATCGTGGAACATCCTGAGGTACTGGGCCAGTTCGGTGCAACCGCATGGCAAACTTGCATTGGTTGGTACGTGAGGCCACGCTACCAGCCCTCAAAGGCCCAGTGTCAAAGTTAGCCAAGTGGGCCAACAACGAGGTCAAGCGGCAGTGCTTGGGATTCACCACCCATCTGTTGTTCGTATTGATGGCGAACGTAGAGGGGCACATGCAAATCATGAAGGATCACCCCTCCGCAGCTAGGTTGTTTGTGGAACGGGCTGCATCTACAGATGACCTTGAGACCGAGTTTAGCTTAGTGGTGAACGGTTGTGGATACAAGCCATCTGTCGACATGCTCATGGGGTTCCTGGAGCACTATGATTTCCAGTATATCCTACGCCGTCTAGCTAGCCAGCTGGGCATCGCCATGCCTAAAAGCAGTAAAGTGCATTACTCCCACCATGAAGCTGCAAAGCTGAACGACTTGGCAAGGAATGATGGCAAGTTTGTGACTCAGCCCAACGGCGAGGAGTTCACCAAGTTCTTGGCTTCTACCAAAGACAGGGCGATGAACGTGCTTGGGATGAAGAGGGACCCCTCCATTCGCTCGTATCACGTGAACAAGCGGTAGAGAGCGAGGGCACACATTTCCGAGGGTAGAAAGGCAACCGCCATATCTGAAAACCGTAGGCGCTGTTCGTCCCGAAACCTACCTCATCAATTAGGGCCTTATATCTGTAGCTTGCAGTTCACAAGTTTTGTCTAAGACGCTATGGTGGCAAAACACTGCATTCAAGGTGTTTCGGGTATTTCAGGCCTTTTAATTATGGGCATAGGCCAGATACATGTAATTTAAAAGTTGTTTAGTAAATTTTTCACAAGTCTGAGTAGAATTCTCGCCCGAACATTGTAAAATAAAGACAAAACATTTTCCTACCGATACAAAATGGGGACCTTTTTTTCCACATTGAGGGGCAACATTTATTTTTCCCCATTTACAAGTCTGAGTTAAATTGTCGACCGAACACTCAAACATATTTGTTCTGCAAAAAAAGGGGGACACTTTTTTGGTCCGGGTTTGGAGGCCTGGATGAGGGTTTAGTCCCATTCGCTACATGTTTGTCATCATAGCCAGAGCTTGATGTACATGTAAATATTCATCCTGCTTAAAATTTGGAGTGTAGCGGATGGGACTATACCTCCTTCCGGCCATCCCCGTATAGGGGTTTCGGCTGTGGTGCAGCCCCCCCATAGCCCCCCCCCCCCCCACCCCACCCCACACACACACACCACACACACACACACACATACACACACACACACACATGCACGCACACACACACGCACACACACACACACACACACACACAAAACTCGCCAATGGATGCAGGATTGTATTGAAACGCACATGGCATGCGAAACAAATGACAAAAAAACTTGCCTTTTTCATGTGTATGTCTGTGTGTGTGTCTGTGTGTTTGTGTGTGTGCGTTTGTGTGTGTGCGCGCGCATGCGCATGGTGTGGGGAGGCACTTCCGACATGAAGTGTTCCGTCGAGCCCCACTTACACAGCCAACGCGCTTAATCGTTTTTCGTATATGCTATAAAACTCATTTTTTTCTTTTATCCGACCCTCTTTCGACCGGCCACTCCTTCGCCCAGGATCCAGGCGTATCAGGGTCTGCCACATGGTGCTGTACTCACCTGCTGTACTGCAATGTACCAGCGTTCGAAGCCACGCCTCTTTGACGGCTCCCCTCTCAGGCTGTGTGATCTGTCGAGCATTATTGTTCCCTCTTGCAGATACCAGCCACCTTACTTGCTTCCGATTTCAACATGGGGTTATTTAGTCGGATCACCGGTCGTCCTGATGCTCCCAAGAAGGAGGAGGAGCCTGCCGCTGCGGTGCCCTCCTCCTCCGCTCAAGGGAACCAGGAGGAGATCCTGCGCGATGTTTCTCCCGGTAGCGGATCATCATATGGTCCTCCCTCGGTCTCTAGCAGTGCGATGCCCAACCTCGGGACCGGCTTCAACTCCATGAATGCGGTTCCTTCAGCGAGGCTGTACGATCCATACGAGGGCATTTCGTCAGCTGTAGGCGGCAAGAAGCAATCGTTCAACATCCCTGATCGCACCGAGTTCGTGTTCGAGGAGGAGGCAGCGGTTCGGCGGAGAGGATGGACAGAAAACCTGCAATTCTACACTGGGCTGGGATATACTGTCGGTGAGCATTCCTGCACAGACTGCACGCTTATGCCACTTGAAATAGCAGACAAGTGGAATGCATAGTTGCACTGCACCAGCCCGTTCTGCTTGAAGCATGGTCGGCATGAGGTGGAGGTACGCGCACGCCGTATCCTGGGGCTGTCGTAGCCTGTCCAAAATGGTCCGCATAAACTACCCAACCTTTCAGACGTCAATATTCGTCTAACTACTCGCAGCATGCTCTTTAGCTCGAAATGTTTGCTCAACTTGGCGTTACATTTACCCCTCCAGATCATGTAGGGTTCTCCATGCTGCTACGATCTGCCCTCCGTTCAGAACAGCTATGCAGTACCTGTCTCTTGCAATGGGTGGTGGCATGTATGGCATCTACATATTAACCTGAGACTGTTATATGTTCCCACATCTCTCAACACGGTTGCATGTGCTCTCCCACACGAAGCTTGCGTGTCACACGTTCAATACTAGCTATCTCGACCCATGATCTGCCCTCCCTTCAGGACTCCTTCTGCGGCATCTAATGTAGCAAGGAGTGGTGTCATGTATGGCATCTACTCGTTATCCTGAGACTGTAAAACGTTCCCACATCTCTCAACATGGTTGAGTGTGCTCTCCCACCCAAAACCCGCCTGTCTCCACATCACCACGCGTTCAATACTAGCTATCTCAACCTATGATCTGCCCTCCCTTCAGGACTCCCTCTGCGTCATCTTTATGTAGCAAGGGGTGTTGCCGAGTATGGCCTCTACAAATTATCCTGATGAATGTATGCTAAATTCATGCCACATTCTTAACATGGAATCCGCATGTCTCCGCATCACTACACTTTGAACACTAGCCATTGATCTATGATCTGCCTCTACTTCAGGGCAGCTCTGCATCATCTGGATGTAGAAAGGGGTGGTATCATGTAAGGTGTCTATATTATCCAAGGGAACAGCCTGACTCCTGGATTATGCCTGTCTCCGCATCACTGCATGTTACCAACACTATCTTGATCTGGACAACATGCACAACTATTCTTGCCTCTGAGTGTTTGTGGGTGTGTTGGTGTGGGTACAATTGCTCCTACCTCTGTGCGGGTGTTTGGATGTGGTGGTGTGGGTACAACTATTCCTACCTCTGTGTGGGTGTGGTTATGGGTGTGTGGATGTCTTGGTGTGGGTACAACTGTTCCTACCTCTGTTTGGATGTGGATGTGTTGGGGTGGGTACAACTGTTCCTACCTCTGCACGCTTGCTTTCCTGCTAAATTTCTTGGTCGGTGCATTTCACCAACACTGTCTTGATCTGGACCACATGCAAACTGCATGCACAACTGTTCCTACCTCTGTGGGTGTGGGTGTGGATGTGTTGGTGTGGGTACAACTGTTCCTACCTCTGTGGGTGTGTGGATGTGTTGGGGTGGCTATAACTGTTCCTACCTCTGTGTGGGTGTGGATGCGTTGGTGTGGGTATAGCTGTTCCTACCTCTGTGTGAGTGTTGGTGTGGGTATGTGTTGGTGTGGGTATAACTGTTCCTACCTCTGTGTGGGTGTGTTGGTGTGGGTACAACTGTTCCTACCTCTGTGTGGGTGTGGGTGTGTTGGTGTGGGTATAACTGCTCCTACCTCTGCACACTTGCTTTCCTGCTCAATCTCTTGGTCACTGCATCACGTTCATGTACCGGTATGCATATTGTATGCTTACCCACCATGAGGCAAAACAGACTCTACTGCAGTTCTGCATTACAAAGACCCCCTTGCCTGATCAGATCATGATACATGCATACCAAGGCTTGCATGGTTACATGCCTGCTTGCATGTCTGCTTGCTTGCCTGCTTGCATGGTGACATGCGTGCTTAAAGGCCTGCTTGCATGCTTACATGCCTGCTTGCCTTCTGTGTGGCTGCTAACATTATAATTTCTAGCTGGCACCTGAGTGAACTCCCCACTGGACCCCTAGCCTCTCATGGCTGGCCCTACTTTGTCTTACACGTGTCTGATGCCCCTACCCAGTCTATCCCCTACCTTGACTAACTCACTGTCTGGTGCTGCATGTGTAGGGAACGGCAATATGATACAGTTTGGTATCATATGATGCCGGCATTCTGACTAGGCTAAAGTTACCATATATATACAATCTGATATTATGCAATTTGTATGATATCATATGAAATCGTGCTCGCCTTTGGTCAGCATCACATGATGTGCCGTTCCCTATGCATGTGTGCAGGTGGAGGTGTTGGTATCAGTGCTGGAGTCTTCAAGTTTGTTACCTCCACGCCGCTGGTTCAGGGCACAGAGACCTTGAAGCTGAAGACCAACCGCCTGTTGAACTCTTCTGGTGAGGCTGAGGGCGGAGGACCAGATAGTGTGCATGTTCTTGTTCATGTTTTGAGGACCAGATAGTGTGCATGTTCTTGTTCATGTTTTGAGGACCAGATAGTGTGCATGTTCTTGTTCATGTTTTGAGGACCAGATAGTGTGCATGTTCTTGTTCATGTTTTGAGGACCAGATAGTGGGCGTGTTCTTGTACATTTTTTGAGGACCAGATAGTGTGCATGGTCTTCATGTTTTGCATTTTAACAGAAGAGTGCACCAACTGAAGAACAGATCCTGTTCAAGTACAGTCGATGGATAGTGGGCATGTTATTGTTCATGGCTAGTGGATTTGTGGATGGTGTCAGAAAAGATACTGGGCATATTCTTCGTGTCCGAGAGATTTGTGGATGGTGTCAGAAAAGATACTGGGCATATTCTTCGTGTCCGAGAGATTTGTGGATGGTGTCAGAAAAGATACTGGGCATATTCTTCGTGTCCGAGAGATTTGTGGATGGTGTCAGAAAAGATACTGGGCATATTCTTCGTGTCCGAGAGATTTGTGGATGGTGTCAGAAAAGATACTGGGCATATTCTTCGTGTCCGAGAGATTTGTGGATGGTGTCAGAAAAGATACTGGGCATATTCTTCGTGTCCGAGAGATTTGTGGATGGTGTCAGAAAAGATACTGGGCATATTCTTCGTGTCCGAGAGATTTGTGGATGGTGTCAGAAAAGATACTGGGCATATTCTTCGTGTCCGAGAGATTTGTGGATGGTGTCAGAAAAGATACTGGGCATATTCTTCGTGTCCGAGAGATTTGTGGATGGTGTCAGAAAAGATACTGGGCATATTCTTCGTGTCCGAGAGATTTGTGGATGGTGTCAGAAAAGATACTGGGCATATTCTTCGTGTCCGAGAGATTTGTGGATGGTGTCAGAAAAGATACTGGGCATATTCTTCGTGTCCGAGAGATTTGTGGATGGTGTCAGAAAAGATACTGGGCATATTCTTCGTGTCCGAGAGATTTGTGGATGGTGTCAGAAAAGATACTGGGCATATTCTTTGTGTCCGAGAGATTTGTGGATGGTGTCAGAAAAGATACTGGGCATATTCTTCGTGTCCGAGAGATTTGTGGATGGTGTCAGAAAAGATACTGGGCATATTCTTCATGTCCGAGAGATTTGTGGATGGTGTCAGAAAAGATACTGGGCATATTCTTCGTGTCCGAGAGATTTGTGGATGGTGTCAGAAAAACAAGTAAACATGTTCTTGTTCAGTATATCGGTGGATATTGTCAGAAAATTAGAATTTCATGTTCAAGTCTGTGAGATCAGTGGATGGTGTCAGGAAAACAAGCTGGCATGTGCTTGTTCATGTCTAGTGGATTGGTAGATGGTGCCTGAAAAAACGTTAGCATTTCTTGTTCGTGTCTGAGAGATCAGTGAATGGTGTCTGAAAAACAAGTTGGCATGTTTTTGTTTATGTCTCGGGCATCGGTGGATGGTGCCAGAATATAGGTAACCGGCATTATCTCGTTCATGTCTGAAAGATCAGTGGATGGTGTAAACAAAAAGTTGGCATTTCTTGTTCATGTCTGAACAATCGGTGGATGGTGCCAGAATATAGATAACCGGCATTATCTCGTTCGTGTCTGAAAGATCAGTGGATGGCGTTAACAAAAAGTTGGCATTTCTTGTTCATGTCTGAACGATCGGTGGATGGTGTGAGAAAATGTAGTTGGCGTGTTCTTGATCACGTCCTGCCTAGGCTTTCATTGAAGGTGGTACTTGTGCTGCAGCAAGCACTTAGGTATTTAGGGGGTGTATGTTGGTATTTAGGGGGTGTATGTTCAAGCCTGTGTGGTTGCTTTGTTCAATCAAAAAGGCTGCTAGTGGCACTCTGAAGGCTGCTAGAACCACCCCAAGGTCTGCTAGTACTAACTACTAGCTACTAGTCCCACCCTAAAGTCTGCTAGTCCTAGCTACTAGCTACTAGTACCACCCTAAAGGCTGCTAGCACTGGCTATTAGCTACTAGGTACTAGTTCCACGCCAAAGGTTACTAGGAGCTCCATGCTGCTATGTGGAGACACTGGTTCCTTTCCTTGTGCCTTATGAACAGGATCCTGTGCTCGTCCTTGGGGGAAAGGCATGGGCCCTTTTCCGGCCCCTCCTTACATCCTTAAAATCGTTAATCTCTGCCTAGCTGTCACGTCGTGTCTCCATTGTGCTTCTAGATCCCTGGTCTGCACCGCCCGGAAGAAAAGAAGCTTTCTGTTATCCACCCCACCCACAGGCTCCTTTGCTCCTCCCTGGGGCAACAGTTCCGGCATTATCGTCCTCTCCTTGCATCCTTCAAATCTTTAATCTCTGCCTAGCTGTCATGTCCTGCCTCCCTAGTGCTTCTAGATCCCTGGTAGGCACTGTCGGGAAGAAAAAGCTTTGAGTTATCCACCCCACCCCATTCCACCCCACCCCACCCCACTCCACCCCACCTACAGGTTCCTTTGCTCGTCCCTTGGGCAATGGTGCGGGCATCACCGGCCTCTTCTTCGCATCCTTTGAATCTTTAATCTGTAATCAGCTGGAGTTCTTGGACTTGCCGGCCGCTGTCCATAGCATGCTCGCAGGTGCGTTAGTCTGACCAGTCCTAGGCAGTCCAGTCTTCCTAGGCAGTCTAGTCTGTCCTAGGCAGGCCAGTCCTAGGCAGCGCCGCAAGTCCATAGCATGCTCGCAGGTGCAGCAGACAATTGAAATTTAGAACAATATAATTATGCTAAAGCTATATTAGTATTTTCGTTATTTATTAACCTTCAAAACACTCTCTGGGCCGACCGGCCCTGAAAATATAAATACGAGTTATGGGCAAAGTCTGACGAGTGTCTCGAGCGACGCAGAAAATTGGCGTAAAGTGTTGGCTATCGGAGCGACAGTTGGCAACGGAATGGAGCAGACCGAAGCCGGTTAGTTATGAGATGGTTGGCTGGCGTGTCAGGCTTTGTCTCGAACGGACAAACGGACAACGGGGTAAATCTGGGGTCTCCCGCCTCCCAGAAAGGGGGGCTCCGCCAAGAATATAAAAAAGGGGTAAACACTGTCTTTTGGGGGCTGTGTGTAACACCTTCCTTCCAGCTCCATTGGCCAGCCATTGGGTCGAGTGCGAAGCTTTCAGCTTCATTAGGATGCCTGTGATAAAAGCTTTCAGAAGCACTAGCTAGCTTCATTGGAGTGCCAAAGATGAAGCTTTCAGACTCACTAGCTAGCTTCATGTTTGGTCTTTAGGACAGGGTAAGGGAGCTGACTAGAAGCTGCTAAGAGTAGCCCCGAAAGAGAACAGTGAATCAGGTGCTTGTAGGCTTTTTTAGTAGACAGATGTTGGTTTCTGCTGTGATGGTGGTGTAGTATGTGTGTGGTGGTGATGTAGTATGTCAGTATGTTTGGTGGGTGGGTGTGCCATTACCATGTCGATGGCAAGGTTGTTCAGAAGTTATGGCATTTGTGTTATTTTCACCTATGCCATCATATCCTAATGCAAGAGTCATCGGTTTGGGGTTCAGTTCATCAATGCTTTTTCTTTTTAGCCCCTCCTATCACGGTTGGGCAAGTCCCTTTGGCCTATTTGGCCTACCCCTGGACTGTAACATACATACAAGCAGTGGAGGGGTTGGATGGGGAGGTTGTGGCTGAGATTGTGGTGAATGGTGTTGTATAACCAAGTGGTGGTCCAGCCTCACAGCAAACATAAACAACTGAAGCCTGTGACAAGAACTAGGCAGCTAGTCAACCCTGTGATGGACAGAATACAAACTGTGATTTGTATGCTCCCTCATCCCTGTGCAAGAGGTGTGATTGTGGTGATTGGTGTTGTATAACGAAGTGGTGGTCCAGCCATACAAACAACTGAAACCTATGGCAAGAACTAGGCAGCTAGTCAACCTTGCGATAGACATAATACACGCTGTGATTTGTATGCTCCCTCGTCCCTGTGCAGGGGGTGTGACTGTGGTGAATGGTGTTGTATAACTAAGTAGTGGTCCAGCCATACAAACAACTGAAACCTATGGCAAGAACTAGGCAGCTAGGCAACCTTGCGATAGACAGAATACACGCTGTCATTTGTTTGCTCTCTGATTCCTTCTTGGTGGTTGGCCCCAGCCACGCGAACGGGCTGGCCCCCTCAACCTCGCGCCTCGTCAAAAGGCGTATAATATATAAATACATGTATATACATACTATTACATACACCTGCATACAAATAAAAAAATGTAAATAGTATATCAATGCATTGATTTATTTCTTCTCACTGGTCCCTGCAGGTGCTTGAGCTGGAACTTTTTTCCGCTCCCCCTGGGTACCCATATAAATATACATAGAACATAAGATGTAAATAGTATATAAATGCCGGATAAATGCATTGATTTTTTTATACTCTCTGTTCCCTGTGCAGGTGCATGCGCTGGAGCTTTGTTCCGCTCCCCCCGGGGACCCAGACAGGCTGCTGCTGCGGCAGCGGTTGGTTTGGTTGGTGGCTCTGGTATTGCTGCCCTCCGAACTGTCATCCCATCCCTATAGATATGGCCCAGCCGGAAGGGAGAGTTTATGCAGGTTGAGGGGGGGGGGGGGGGGACAAGAATTTTGGTTGGATTGGATAGTTACATGGTTTTTCAGCCAACTCTGGGCTTCTCAATTTCAGAGAGACATGGGAAAACAATGACTTAGGCGCAAGCACTGTTTCTTTTTTGGTCTACACACTGCAGCTTCCAGCCAGCTCCGTTGGCTAGCCATTAGGTCAAGCCCAAATCCTTCGGCTGCATTGGAATGTCTGTCCACGTAGCCCAACCAGATGTGACCGGCCCAGGTTCATTGGCAGGTGGCGTGGGACGAAGGCCTCGGTCGACGTCGAACCCTTAGGTGTCATTGGCACTACCGGTAGTAAGGATGTCGTACTGAGGTCGAGCCTTCATTGAGGGGCGGTACAAAAGAAACTGTGAAGGCGAGGGGCCATTGCCGTCTCATTCATCCCATGAATGGGCCATCCACGCACCACTGTTTTGAACACCCAGCACACCTGTTCAACAACCTGAGCAGGTGCTGGCTGCCGTGCCACCGCCGAAGAATGTTGGATGTCACTACAGGTGTCTCTTGGATAAGAAAAGCAGCACGCCAAGGTGTCTCTTGGGAAAGAAAAGCAGTACGCCAATGTGTCTCTTGAATTGCCATGGTATCTAGGCTTTGGTGGCCGGGCGCTAACATCTGGGGGGTCTAGTCAACAAACGCAATATGACATTATATTATGCCGGCAGTCTGCCTGCGCTTAAGTTACTATTTATATACAATTTCATATGGTATCACACTCGCCTTGGTCAGCAGCCCGAACAGGCGCTGGCTGCCGTAGGGTAATGCCCACCTGAAAATAAATATTTGCTATTTTTGTGTGGAATCGGGTGGAATGAAAAAATCTATGAATTAAAATTCGAGCTATATTACCCAGTCGACACAGCAGCATGGCGTAATATTCCCAGTTTTCATGAAGCGGGGATGTCCTCGCTATGATATGATTGGATTGGTACATAGTTTTCCAGCCAATCTCTGGGCCGTTTACCGTCTTTAAGACATTGGCTTTAAGCTGATTCATGTACGTATGTTACAGTCCTGGGGTAGGCCAGATAGGCTGAAAGGACTTTCCTAACCTTGACAGGCATGTAACGTCGGAGGCACGGCAGACAAGAGATCTTCTGGACGGGTTCCGCCTGATGCCTGAATCACTTTCCACCTGAAGCCTGCTGCTTGATACCCAGAGATCCGGCTTGGCTTGATTGGTTGATTGATTGCAGCTTTGGCTTGAATATGACGGCCACCCTACTTCTATGCCTGAGTACCCTTCCCAATGGCTTGACAGAGCGAAGTGCACTCCAGGGGGGGGCTTCGGCTCCCTAGTCAGATTGGGCTGATCCAACGTGCGAACTGAAAAAAAACATTATGGCCGGCATTTAGATGATTATCATTATGGTTCCACAATTTCGTACATTTCCTGTATTTAACACAGAAGGATTCAAGCGACCCGAGCTGTGTTTTTTTAAGTTGTGAAATGCATTTCACCCCATGAGGTGGTTATCCCGACACAAAATCAGTGACACAGAGGATTCAGTTCGAATGGTGTTGCCACTCCTACAAAAGATGAAAATAGTAAGTGCACATATATTAATGTATCATGCTCTTTGCGCTGAACTTAAACTTGGTTACATGGCTCGATGCCCTCTTGGAGTCTTGGCACTCTACTTGTGGAACAGAGGTATACGCAGCAAAGACAGTGGGCAGCTATGCCTAGCGGATCTTCACGATTCCGAGTATCCTTCTGGATTAACTTGAACTTGAACTTGTTACATAGCTTCAGCCAGCAATTTTGCTGCTCGCCGTCTTTGGCAGTAAAAACATTACTACCAGGAAAATGTAAACTCGAACAAATCACCTTTTCCCCATTTCCCCCACCCATTTTTAAATATATATTCCTCTTCTTCTGAACGAAAAAACAGTACAAAAAAAATAACTTAATCATACCTATCAAAAAATGCTTGATCCAGTCTCTTCATACATTCATGGATGAACAACGGAAGCTTTTCTCGCCCTTCAATTTCTGGATTGCACATCAGATAATGTAGAGGAATCATTTTGCTCTCCGATTGGGAAATCAGGCTCTGATACTTTCTTCTCGAATTCAGCAAGGCTCCGTCAGTACATTGAAAAACCACATGGTGTTCATCTTGAACTGTTCCATAATCACAAAGGTGACACACTCGATCCTTCCAAGGCACAATTGGACGTTTCCATCCATCAGTTTCCACTTTTAGGTAGTGGGAGGAAATTACAAATCTAAGCATATTACGCACAAACTTGTGAGGTAGGTCTTGGATGAGATGATTGAGCATCTTAGGTTTTCCACTCTAATCCCATGAGGAGGACATCCAGGTCTGGTACACAGCATTCTTCCTTCCTTGTGATCCTGAGATTTCATCTCTTGGGCGTGTATCTGAAGACTGAGTACTACAGTAAAAGAAGAGATGATTGGAGAATATGACTTTTTCCACTTTGTTCCAGTTAACTGGTTTAAGTTTCTTAGGTCCCATACCGCCATGTAAATTGGTGGCCAAAGATTCATCCTGGGAATCTTCCAAAGAGTACAACGTCGCTAGGGCATCAGACACCTTCTGGATTCTATCCGAGGACATTTCTACCACAACCCTAAGTGCTGCTGCTAACCATGGGACGAAAACTAACAAAGAGTCCCGACTCCCGAGACAAACAAAACTCCATTATCTTGTCATAACATCCTTTGCCCCCCCACTGCATCCTGGTGAGGCTCTACCTGTACAGACAAGATTGCATTAGACTTGGGCAGCCTATCACTCGTTATATCTTTTGTCCTTAGTCTGCCAGCAATTAGAGCTTCAAGTAAACAGGCTATAGCAGCTCTGCCACTACCAAGAACTTGAACTTGGTTACATAGCTTAAGCCAGCAAGTTGGCTGCTCGCCGTCTTTGGCACTGTCACTACCGAGATTATTGAGAGATATCTTATAGCTACAGGTTTTACATGATCACTGTCGCACGAACTCAGGGCCCCCGTCGGTAAATCGATCGTTTGGGGTTTAAATCATCAATGCCTTTTCTTTTAAACCCTTCCTAACACGCCTGGGCAAGTCCCTTTAGCCTATTTGGCCTATCCCTGGACTGTAACATACTTACATACAGGCTTACTAGACAGGTAAGACTTCCCATAGCTTTCGTCGCGGCACCTTTCCATCACAGGACGCAACGTGGGGAGGGTCCGTCGACCAGGAGGAGGGGCCCGTTGTGTCGCAGGACGCAGGCTATACAATTGGTTGCGTCTCAGGCAGCAGTGCCGGGGTCCTCCTGAAGTGCCCTGCTTCCCACCAGCCCCATTAGCCAGCCACTAGGGCAAACGCAAAGCTTTCAGCTGCATTTGAATGCCTGGCCTATCAGCTTTCAGGTGCACTAGCTAGCTGCAGGTTTGGCTGAATGACAAGGGAAGGGAGCTGCCTAGAAGCTGCTACTTGTAGCTTCAAAAATAAGCAGTGGCTCAGAGCTCAGGTGAACATAGGTAGACCCAATAGGAGATTACATTACATTTAATTGCCATCGACATGCCATTGTTGAGCCAAGACAAGCCCGCTCCACAACATCCGGGAGGGGTCATCCAACTAATCTTCTAAATATAACTAGAAACCCAACCTAGAAGCTGTTGCTCCTAGAAGAAAACCAGGGCCAGGGCCCCGCTACATGGGGATGGTGCAACCTCAGGGGTAGACAAATAAATTCCCAACGAGTTTCAGGCTAGGCTGCTCAGGGCCGGGACATGGACAGCAGATGAAGAACAGACTCAGATCTCACCTCCTCTTTGGGGTGGGGTGGGGTGGTAGTGTTGGCTGGGGTGGTGGTGGTGGTGGGGTGGTGGCATGGGGTGGTAGTGGGGGTGGGGGGTTGGTGGGGTAGGGTGGAGTGGGGGTTCAGGCTAACCTGCTCAGGGCCGGGACATGGACAGTACATGAGGGACATATATTCGTTTTCGCTTTTTATCAGCAGCTTCTCGGCAGCTCCCCCAGCCAGCCACCGTGCTACACAAACACATTTCAGCAGGACTGGACAGCTGATTCAGCCAGTTCAAGGCACACTTGGTTGCGTTAGGTTTTGCTGGATAACAAGTCAGGGGAGCTTCCGAAAAGCTGCTGCTTCTGGCCGAAAATAAAATGAAGAGGGATTGAGACCCATCACCTGCTCCTACTCTCACAACTACTACTACTGGTAAGCTTTCTACTGTGTATATTACCCGCTTGGCATCCCCGATCCGCAAATGGCTCAATGGTTGAGCTCCTTGAAATATCAAAGAATTTGCCGGGATTAAATCCCCACGGGTGCGATTTAGTGTTCGCGGTCGCTGTCAACCGCCATGGTAGCTTTGTCCAGGTTAAGTAGGAGCCCGTTCCCTGCCGCCGAAAGACGGGGCTCCCTTAATACCATGCCCAACCAGGCGTTATCATTACCCACTTGGCGGCTTGTAACAATACCTATATCTGCTTCATCAAAGGTTATGGGCCCATCACTCTAACCACTGTGCATCATCTACATCTACATCATCAAAGATCGAGCCCCACCACCTGCTCCTACCCTCACAAGTAGGGAACGGCAATATGATATCATATGATATCATGCTATCATATGATATCATAAGATGTCGGCAGTCTGACTAGGCTAAAGTTACCATTTATATACAATATCATATGATGCAGCTTGTTTGATATCATATGGTATCATACTTGCCTTTGGTCAACATCATTTGATATGCCGTTCCCTACTCACAAGTAGGGTCGTACATGAAGAGGTACTGTAGGTCCCAGAAGCGAACAGCAACACACCTGAGTGCACCAGTGTTTTTCTTTTCAGCTACGAGCAGCAGCTTCTAGACAGCTCTCCTGACTGGCTATTCAGGCAAACCTAGCACAACCTCGAGCACCTTGATGCTGTCATAATCAGCTGTCCATAAGTGCTGAAACAGTTCAGTGCAGTCAAGTGGCCGGCTCAGGGAGCTGCGATAAAAAGCCGAAAAGAAAAACCCTGGGGTGCACACTAGAACTACGGCACTTATCACACATACAGCAGACGCACGGTTGCAGACACACGTGGAAACAAACACATTACTAGGGACCGGCATATCATATGATGTTGACCAAAGGGGAGTATGATATCATATGATATCATACAAATTGCATCATATGATACTGTTTATAAATGGTAGCTTTAACCTAGTTAGCCTGCCGTCATCATATGATGACATGATATCATATTGCCGTTCCTTAAACGTTACACTCACTCACTCTCACACACACACTCAATTCAAATATGCATACCGCACAACACACACAAGGACAGGATGTCTTCAGCTGTATGCTTCACAATTGCTTTACGGTGCATTTCCTTTCAACGACTTGACTTGAATTAACGCCTGTATTCTGCTTGTACTACAGCTATATCGCTAGTAGTGGAGCAAAATCGACTTGCCAATTTGAATCAACTCAAGCCGAGTCAGTTGAAGTCAAATGGTTCAAAGGAAATGCACCGTCAGTCCAAACTTCATCCATCCCCTCCATGGCATCTCCACCTCCTTGGGTGTCTTCTGCTGCATGCTCCACAACCGACTCAGTCCAAACTTCATCCATCCCCTCCATGACTTCTCCACCTCCTTGGGTTTCTTCTGCTGCATGCTCCACAACCGACACAGTCCAAACTCCTTTCATTATCTTCATGCCTTCTCCGCCTCTTGGCTTGTCTAATGCTGCAAGCTCCACAATCGACGTTGTCCAAACTCCCTTTATGCCTTCTTCAGCTCCTTGGGTGTCTTCAGCTGCATGCCCATCGCGAGTTCTCCCCCCTTGATCACATCTTCCATAATCAGCTCAGTCTGCACTCCTTTCACTCCCTTCATGCCTTATCCCCTTCTTTGGGTGTCTTCAGCTGCATCCTCATCGCGTGTACTCCCCCCTTGATCACATCTTCCATAATCAGCTCAGTCCACACTCCTTGCACTCCCTTCATGCCTTCTCCACCTCTTTGGGTGTCTTCAGCTGCATGCTCAAGGCATGTACCCCCCCCTTGATCTCATCATCTACAATGGAGTACACCATCTGATGCCGCTTCAGCAAGGGCATCCCAGCGAAGGCCTCACTCACGATATTAAGCCTGAAATGGGTCTCCTTAGCTTTGCCTGCATCTGTGCTTTCGTCGGAAAAGTGGCTTGAATGCTTGTGGCTATCGTTGACCAACTTGAAGGCAATAGGAGAGAGTTTCTCCTCCAGTTTCCTCTTCATAGCGGAGGAGATCGGTCCCAGCATCTCTGACATTTGAGCAAGTGAAATGCGCATGAAATCCACGAGATCAAGGATCCAAGGGGAGCAGGGTAGATAGGGTGAGTGGCTGACTGGAGGAACAGTGCAGGCTGGCTGGGGAGGGAAAAGGGCTGGGCAGCTTGCTGGCTGAAAGTATTTATAGCCTACAGTGTAACAGGGTACTGTGGCAACTTCACGTTGGGTGTTGATGATCGAGGGTAATCGGAATTAGAGAACTCGAGGAAGCACACTATTCAGAAATGGTCGTGAGGGGGGTCGTCTGTTAGCGGGAGGCAAGGGAGCTTGGATTGATCAAGGTGAATCCCTGTTACAGACCATATGCCAGTCGCGGCACTGAAAACATTATGTCGGCGCCAGCTGTACTATAAACTGCCGTCGTTTCCCCGATTCCGACCTCAAGTACCTTGGTTGCGGCTTGATCATCCTCTCACTGGCAGTCTACAGCCAGCATTTTCTTGCTAGTTCTTTAAAAATGGCTACTCTCACTCAGAAAGAGCAGGACATTCAGCTCATGTTGGCCGCTCAGTGCCACTTGGGCACCAAGAACCTGCATCATCAGGTGCGCCAAACGCGAATAATTATACGCATTGGAAGTTGCGAGAAATAGCCGCCTGGGAATCTCTCTTGTACTGCTGGAAATTTAGGCAAACTCAAATTTCTGCGCTTTGGCTTCTCTCTGCTTTGCAGATGACTCGGTACGTGTACAGGCGCCGTAACGATGGTATCTATGTCATCAACCTGGAGAAGACTTACGAGAAGCTCCAGATGGCTGCCCGCGTAATTGTGGCTGTCGAGAACCCCGGAGATGTTGTGGTGCAGTCTGCCCGCCCTTACGGACAGCGCGCTGTCTTCAAGTTCGCCCAGTACCTGGGTGCCAAGTCCCTGGCTGGCCGTCACACCCCTGGTACCTTCACTAACCAGATCCAGAAGAACTTTGAGGAGCCCCGCCTGCTGCTGCTGACTGATCCCCGTACTGACCACCAGCCCATTAGGGAGTCAGCTTACATGAACATCCCCACCATTGCCTTCTGCGACACTGACTCCCCCCTGAGCCATGTTGACATTGCCATTCCCGCCAACAACAAGGGAAAGCACTCCATTGGTGTCCTCTACTTTCTCCTGGCCCGCATGGTCTTGGAGATGCGTGGACAGGTCTCTGTCGCCAACCCTTGGGACGTTGTTGTTGACCTGTTCTTCTACAGGTGTGTACTGCGGAATATATGGGGTGGGTGGGGGCAATGGAAGGTAGTGGGGAGTGCCGAGGGTGGGTAGGGTGTGGGGTGGGGTGGCAGAAGCAAAGGACCAGTTTTGTGTGTTTGGTGGGAGGGTGGCACTGGTAGGTAAGCCCCCTTCGTTGGGGTAGGGCATAAAGAATTAAAAGAGCACAGGGCTGGAGGATACAGGAAGTGCCCTGTACACTCTTGGTACACAGACCGTCCGCCCTTTGTGCTTAGTCTGAACACTGTCAGAACACTTGGGACGCAGTCAGTACACTATGCTACACTTGGGACACGTAGGACGGTCAGTACCCCTGGGACGCAGTCAGTACACTCTCAGGACACAAGCAGAACACACAGGGATTTAGTATGTTTTGCATACAAGTACTAGAGCAAGTATTATATACAAGATAAACAACTGCACGCACTCACCCGCACACACTCACTCGCACAAACAGGCCAGTACTCGGACATGCGCTCAAGCAGAAGCATACACAGCAAACTCACAAACTATCATTCGCGGGCTTGAACAAACACAAGGCTATCAGCAGCCTGACACTAACCCAAACTGCACGATGGTGATGAACTGTTTTCATGTCAATATTAATAGACTGCTGAATGATTCTTCCCGCATTTCCCAGGGCAGAACTCCTTCCCACACATAGGCAGATCCCCATACCTAAACCTATCACACAATGTGTATGGTGAGTGTGCAAGTGCAAGTTTGTGTAATATGGTGACTGTGCAAGTGCAAGTTTGTGTAATATGGTGACTGTGCAAGTGCACACTCACCGTGTTACAAAAGCTTGCACGCTCACCATACCAAAAACCTTTCACATAAACTTGCACTTCCACACACTGATACACTTGCACACCAGACCGAAAACACACTGACACCCTATACAGATCACTCAACACACAGTACAGGCTAGCCAACAGCCTACCCAGCACACGAAATGCCAGCACGTAAAATATCAGCACCCTCAAATATCCAGGGTACAGCATTTCATATGATGCTGAAAAAAGACGCTTATAATTATACAAATTGCATCACATGGTATTTGTATATAAATGGTAACTTTAGCCTAGACAGACTGTCAGCATCATATGATGACAAGCTATCATAATGTCGTTTGCTGCACATCAAAAACA
Organism: Chlamydomonas sp. ICE-L; assembly: GCA_013435795.1. Taxonomy (NCBI): domain Eukaryota; kingdom Viridiplantae; phylum Chlorophyta; class Chlorophyceae; order Chlamydomonadales; family Chlamydomonadaceae; genus Chlamydomonas; species Chlamydomonas sp. ICE-L. The sequence continues at coordinate 158,270,224 of JACBWV010000610.1, read as the reverse complement.
GCACTTGTACCAACATAACACGACAACCAACCAACCATCGGCCCAACCAACCAACTAACCCACCAACCAACCATCAGCCTAACCAACCAAATAACCCACCAACTAACCATCAGCCCAGCCAACCAACCATCAGCCCAACCAACAGACTAACCCATCAACCAACCGTCTGCCTTCAGGGACCCTGAGGAGGCCAAGGAGGCTGAGGAGTTTGAGGAGTTCCCTGCTGATGGCTTCCAGGCCACTCTGCCCAACCCCGTGGGTGCCATGGACTCCTGGGGAGAGATGGCTCCTACTGAGACCGCTGGAGCCATGACTGGCTTTGGTGCCCCTGTGGAGGGTTTTGAGGCTGCCAGTAAGTTGTTGGGATGTGAAAGGAGTGGGCAGGACAGGGAGAGGGTGTGTGTGTGTGCAGGGGGGGGGGGGGGGGGGGGGGGGAGGGGGGGGGGAAGGGAGTGAGACACTGAGAGGTAGAGAGTCAGTATGTTTATTGGGTGGCCACTACTGGCCTAGGTGCCCCCGTGGAGGGTTTTGAGGCTGCCAGTAAGTTCCTGGGATGGGAAAGGGGCAGGCAGGTGAGGGAGATGGTGTGTGTGGGTGGGTGTGGGGGGGGGGGGGGGGGGGGGGGGGAGCGAGTGAGACACTGAAAGGTAGGGTGTCAGTATATTTATTGGATGGCCGCTAAAGCCATGACTGGCACAGGTGCCCCTGTAGAGGGCTTTGATGCTGCCAGTAAGTTCGCGAGATGGGGAAGAAGTGGGCTGGACATGGAGGGTGTGTGTGTGTGTGGGGGGGGGGGGGGGGGGGGGGGGGAGAGAGAGAGAGACACTGAGAGGTAGGGTGTCAGTTTGTTTATTGGATGGCCTCTGAAGCCATGACTGCAAAGCGCTGGCCCATCCACTGCCCAAGGCTCAAATGCAAAACAGCTGCAGAGCCTGGCAAAAAACTGGCAAGTATAATTATGTTAGTTGGTAATTATATTTCGACCAGAGTGCAGCCCAAGGGAATGGGGGTGGTGGGGAGAGGGAGTGGGAAAGGAGTGAGATACTAAGAGGGAGGGATTCATGCCCACCTATTCACACATGCACACTCACACCCACCAACCCACACATGCTCACATCAGAATCCCCCCAACCCACACAACCCCCTGCTGAAAAGGAGCCTATGAGGTTCGAAAGCCTTGGGCATGTGGGTATGTTACAGTCAAATAGGTTTAGGGTTTAGGACCTGCCCATCCTCGATTCAGAAGGGGCCAAGGGGAAAACTAGCACTGATGAACTGGGTGCCAACAAATCGTTCTACCGACTGCGGCCCAGAGTTTGTGCTAACTGATAACTCCTGGTAGGGCTTGATATTAAGGGAGCCCCGTCTGACAAAACGGGCTGCTACTCTACCTGGACATACCATGGCGGTTGAAAGCGAGCACGAACACTACAATGCGACTGTAGGGTTTCAAACCCCGCACCTTTTGTGTTTGAACGAGCTCCATCGAGCCATTCGTCGAAACGGGATCTGAGTTTGTGTTAAGGTATATAGCCAATTATTATTTTATGCTTCGGTATGTCGGGGTGTTTAGATAATTACTATTTTATGCTACGGTGCAGATAATTGTTATTTTATGATCACATTTTTATAATTGATTTGTCATCATTATTCTTGGCATTGTGACTAATCCTTGGCTCTCTTGCTTTTACAGGTGGCTTCGAGGCTGCTGCCCAGCCCATGAGCCCCACCCACCCCCACACGAACACATACCCCCACCCAATCCTCACGGCAATGGCTTTGCTTGTGTGTGCCATGGTCCGCATGAAAGGTTGGCCCCGCATCACCTACACACATACATACACACATACACACATACACACACACATACATACATACACACAAACACACCACATGCCCCCCCCCACCCCCTACCCACCTTCTTGCTTATACAGGTGGCTTGGAGGCTGCTGCCCAGCCCATTTGATACTTTGCCCCTGAAGACATTTGTATAATTGATTTATCATCATTAATCTTGGCATTGTGACTTATCCTTGGCTCTCTTGCTTTTACAGGTGGCTTCGAGGCTGCTGCCCAGCCCATGGGATACGTCGCCCCTGAGCAGTTCGCTGGTGACTTTTAAATGCTAGCTTGCCCAGAGACTTCCTAGGGGACATTTGAGAGCACTGCTCGAGTTTTTGTTCCTAGACGCACCTCATTGTGTAATGTAAAGATAAACATCAAACCCCAATCCCACTTCGGCTTTCACATCGATACCAGTCACATGCCATGGACTGTTGGTCGGCCCCCTAAGGGGGACAGACCTATGCGATACGTACGCGAAATCGTGCTGTTCGTGCTGTTTTTTCACATTTCCCAAGAACGCCAGTCTAAATTGCCGGTTTATCTGACTGGCCTGATATCTTACCGACTTGTGTTCGATTCCCGTCGGGGGCGGATTACCTCTTTTCTAGGGCACTTTTCCGCGAACGTATCTCAGGGTTGCGGACTGTGGACGCGGCGTCTTCATTTGTCGTTTCCCTCCTGTCCCGTGGACTCAGTCTAGGGACCTGGAGCATGTCTACGATTTCCCCTTGAAGAATTCGCTTCTTCGTGACTCTCGTAGCTCATTACATCAGCGCATTGTGCTTGACAAGGAAATCTGCTCTTTCGCACTAGTTCCTGCAGGTTGCGAAGTAGCAACTGTAGCCTATGGAGTTGCTGCACCTGCCTCCATGGAACTTCGGGAAGTCAGTGAGCTAATAAGTTCATTAGCCTTACAGGCCACCAAGTTGAATAATAATGCCATGCCATGCTACGTTGATTCTTGACCTCCCCAATTCTAAATTGTACGGATAAGTAAGCAACTGCTTGAGCATCCATCACCAAGGAGGCTGCTACTGCTGCTTGACGAACAATACACCACCCCCGGGGCCGACCTCCAGGGGACCCGCCAGGGCCCCCTACTATTTTTTGTCGAGTAATATCCTGTGCGCCTTGATTTGACGGTTGCTTCCGTCAAATTAAAACGATAAATTTTCTTGTCAGTACGGGCACAGCCCGACAATCTATGAGAGAGGATTCGTTACGTAACTCAGCCAATCACTGGCGAGACATGACAGCAGCACAGCCTGCCAACCATTCAATAACAGGAGGCGCGAGGGTTTTTAAGGCACCCCCACAAACCTGAAAAACAAACCAGGTCGGACCAAAAGAGAAAACAAACTGAGGCGGAAAAAAGCGGAAAGGGGAGGGATGCCAACGCATACAATCTAGAGCACCAAGCCCAAACAAACACAAGAGAGGAGGGCTGAACCAAACAGAACTAGAAGGTTCAAAGGTGTCCCTTAATTCTTAGGTATGCGGTAGAGGCGGGGCATGCGAACCCAAGAAGCAGTCTAGGAGGCCAGACCCGAATAATCCAGCATACCTATAGCCAAATACGGACACCGGGGCAAGGACATGCTAAATAACTAAGTACTAGAGGACATCCAGGCCCTAACTTAGAGAACGGACACCTTGGAGGGTTGAACAAGGCAAGGGCACGTAGTTTGCATGACACGCACGTGGACTAACACGTTCAAAGAGGTGCTAGTTCTCAACAAGCCAAACAGACTTCACTAGGGGACTAGGGAGTGGAAGAACACAAGAACGAGCGAACAAATTAAGATGACAAAGAGAGGGTTCGTTACATAAACTCAGCAAATCACTGCCGAGGCTGGACAGCAGCACAGCAGCCTGCCGACCATCCAATTTCATAGCACGGAAGCACGAGGGTTTTGAAGGCACCCCCACAAACCTGAAAACAAACTACCGTAGGTCAAGTAAAAAAAAGGAAACAAAATAGAGGCGGAAAGAAGAGCGGAAAGGGGAGCGTGAACTCGTGAAGGGGAGGGATGCCGAGGCAGGCAATCCAGAGCAACAAGCCCAACAAATACAAGAGAAGAGGGCTGAGCCAAAAGAGCTAAAGATCAATCAAGGGTACGCGCTATGAGCACCTTAAAAGGGAGAGAGGGTTCGTTACATAAACTCAGCAAATCACTGACGATACTGGACAGCAGCACAGCCTGCCGACCATCCAATTGTGTAACACGGAAGCACGAGGGTTTTGAAGGCAACCTCACAAACCTGAAAACAAACTAGGTCAAGTCAAAAAAATGAAACAAGCTAGAGGCGGAAAGGAGAGCGGAAAGGGGAGAGATGCAAAAGTATGCCATCCAGAACACCAAGCCCACCAACCACAAGAGAGGAAGGCCGAACTAAAAGAACTAAATACCACCCAAGGGCATGCGCTATGAGCACCTTAATATGCAGCGATAATGCCCTCCAAGGAAGAAAGCACAAGTCAACCCGACACAACCAATCTTGCACCTTAATATGCAGATGACAATCTATTTTTGGGGGGTTAGGCAAAATAGATTCCAGAAAATATGGCATATGTTATATCCAATGAAATGTTAATATGTCTATCTATGGTGGAGACGTGGCGCTAGGATAGCGCATCAGGCTTCGGTCCTGAGGGTTGGGGGTTCTTCGTCTTCGTAAGCCCGATGATTTGTAATCGGAAGGTCTCACTGGGAGGGAACCACCTTACTCGTCGGTTCTGTTACAGTACAATGTTAACACAAATCCCCAACTTGGAGCTCCCGAAAGTTCCCAATCGTAAATTGGGAATGTTACACCTGCAGACGAGGCGTGAAGTTGAAGGAACTTTACCGCTGGCTTGCACGGGGTAAGGTTACTCTGGGTTATGCTTTCACAGTCCACTACTACGTCTGAGCTCGGGCTACCACGCGACAGTAGCTTCTCGGCCTCTTTCAAGGCGGCAGGTCGGAAATCGTGAACCTAGCAACAAGTTCGAACTAGGGTTGTTCAGAAGCTCCAGCTCTGTGTCCTGAGACGCAACCAATTTTACAGCCTGCGTCCCGAGACGCTACCATTTTCACAGCCTGCGTCCTAAGACGCAACCGACCAATAACCGACCCATAGCCCGCGTACGGCGACGCTATCAACCCACTGAAGCTGCATCTGCAACGCAAGGGACCCTACCCACTATGCGTCCCAAGATGCAACAGACCCTTTGACGGTTTAAACCAGGGTTGTTCAGGACGCTGCGTCATAACTGTTTTGCTACGAGACCCGGTGCTTCCCCATGTCCCGCCATCAGACTTGTTCAAATCCCTCTCAGAGTTTACGTTGCACACGCACATACGCCCCCAGAATGTGTGTGTAAACTTGGGAAGCCAAGGAAAAGCACGCACGTCTCAGTCTAAATCTATATATAGAGAGAAATCATGGTCGTGGTCGTGGTGGTGTCATCGCGTAACCGAGTCAACCGACTTCCCGCCCAGCCATTTCCCGCCCAGCCAATTCCCGCTCAGCCAATTCACGCTTTTAATCCCTCCTGCTTCAACTTCTGCCTTATTGGCCTCCTGCGAATTCTGCCTTATGCAACCTTCGCCTCCTGCGTATTCTACCTGTTGCGCATCCCGCCCAATTTCTCCTTTTCCCGCCTGAGTTCATCCACCTGATTTCGGTAGCGCTACAGTTCGTCTTCTACAGACCTGTCGCTGCGCACAACGGGAGGTAACGTGGTGAGTCAGCGGACCTGTCAGAAATGTCCGAATCGCATCCATCCCATGTCACAAACTTGACTGCAAATTCTTCCCACTGAATTGAGAAATATGTCGCACCGCATTGTGCCATAGCAAGTACGCATCAAAGTTGACCGAATGAAAAATCTCGCTGAGCATTCTTGCCCTAACGTGACCGAACATCTCAAATCAGCAACTTGACTGTAACTTCTTCCCACTGCATCGAGAAACACGTCGTCGCTGTGCGTTGTGCTATAGCGAGCACGCGGCAAAGTTGAATGGATGAACCTAGCGATGTTTCCAAGTCCCAGATCGAGTTGACTTCGGGAGCAGTTGCGGTGAACAGGATTGTTCTTCGGCCGAACTGAATACATGCTCGAGCTGCTGGCCATTGTTACATCGTTGCCACAACAAATATAAATATAAGGAAAGGGAAACACCCTAGCCACTGCAAGAACTACCACCTTCTTAGAGGATACAAGGTACTGACGCGCTCCGTTTTCAGGAGTTAAAAGCGCAACCCAAAATGACAAAATGTAGTACCCTGGTAGGATGGGCAAGTTGAGATACATAATTATACTAAGATGTGAGGTCCCTTCGGGTTATTTATTTATAATCTAAATAAATTATGCTTATGATGTGCCGTATAATATAAGATATAGGGTCCCTTCATTTCGAATTGTGTCTGAGTCAATCACAAAATCTGTTGTAAGCGATGGTTTGAACCATACAGCCATCTGATCATGTATATATATGTTTGTATAAATATATATAGCTTACAACAAGATATCTGCACCCGAACCATACAGCCATCAAATCATGTATATATATACGTATATAGCTTACAATAAGATACCTGCACCAGGCACTGGTAGGTACCAGCCCAATAATGGAAAGCTTATCATTCCATCTCCCAAGTGCACAGGGCAACTTAGGTTTTGGCTGAAGAGCTAGCCAGGGGAGCTGCCAAGAAGAAGCTGGCAAGAAGCTGGCAGCTGCCAAGAAGAGAAGCTGGCAAGAAAATCTGGCAGCTGCCAAGAAGAAGCTGGCACACATAGCCACAAGGAGAAGGAGAGACGGAGAGGGGAAGCTAGTCCGGACTTTGCCAGTCCGGGGGTAACCGGTTACCCCTAACCCCCCACCAAAGGCAAAGTCCGGACTAGCTTCCCCCTACCAGGAGAGACAATGTTGAAAGCGATGGTAAGTGGTTAGCCCCAGTGAAAGCAACCAGGCTGGCCCCCTCAAACTCACGCCGCGTAACAAGGCGTACTATATTTTTTATAAGCGATGGTAAGAACCATTGAGCCATCAGATCAGATCCCCAAGTCAGTGACCACCTCCGATCTGCCGGACATGCCATTAATTTGGCCGCCGGGTTCAAACTCGCCCATAACATTAGGCATCGCGTTATGTTATAAGCGATGGTTTGTACCATTAAGCCATCTGATCAGATCAGATGGCTCCATGGTCCAAACTATCTCTTACAATAGACAACATTGCGAAGTATAAGAAAATACAAGCCAGAAAAATTAGCTGCCGAAAACTCGATGCTATTCCCTCTGTTTTGGCGAGCAGCTTAATTGCTGGCTGAAAAGTGCGGCGAGCAGCCATATTGCTGGCTGAAGCTATGTAAAAAAGTTCCCACTGTTTTGTCCAAAGTGTCAGGTTGTTAGGAGTAAGACCACCATGAGATGGCCACTCTGCAGGTCAGTTAAATATGTTATTGGATGTCTCCAAATGGTATGAGTTAGGTGGGCTTGAGTTGCCGTAATAACAGAAGATATACTGTTCTCTGTATAGCATATCAAGCAATACAGAGTGTATCATGCATTAAATATAGTGTATCATGCATTATATATAGTGTGCCACCGTGTGCCATGTAAACATAATGTATCATGTATCTATAGTGTAAATATAATGTAACATGGCTGGATTCAGTCAAAGTAAGTCAGATCAAAGTAAGTCAGCTCTTCAAAATGTTGTCAACTTGTATCATCAATCAATCAAGTAGCATCGTCAATCAATCAACTTGCATCGTCAATCAATCAATCAAGTAGCATCGTCAATCAATTAACTTGCATCGTCAATCAATCAACCCAAGAAAATGCCTTACACGTCCTCGGCTTGATAAATACATACATACATGTATGCAAGAGATTCTTGCAACATATATCAAATAGTGACACATCTCATATTTGGATCACAGCCACAGCCACAGGGGCTCCCTCATTGTGATTAAATTATGATATACTACCATTGATTACGATAGAGTTTTGCGCGATATTACTGAAGTAGCCATGAAATGATGAAATATCCAAATCCAAGACAGGAAAATAATACCAATTGAGGTAATGAAATCAACCGGTAAGATAGTGTATAGAAGTACATGCGCAAACACACATTCACATGGTGTTCGCGAGAGTAAATTAAATTAAAAATACACCCGGGCTACGCCCTTGCCGCAAAACCCCTCGTGGCGGGGGTAGAACCTCGTATCCCCGCTCAAAGACAAATGATGATTAAATAGCATTGTGGTGCTATTGGGACCGTCGCCAAATCATGGTAACATAGCTGAGGTAGTATACAGCCCAGTAGAGGTGGCAGAGGAAACTTCGTAGTGTGAAGTTCTCTAAGCCAGAGGCGTTTGACCGCCCAATGTAGCATCGATCGCTTTGGATTCCGTAACACTCCGCCATGGACTGCTTGTTGTATCGCCAGAACAAGGCTGACATAGCTCAGAGGAAGAGCCAGCCCAGTGGTAGCAGAAGAACCTTGAATTCTGCAGCTCTTGGGGTCAGACATGGCCTCTTTTGACCGCCCAATGTAGCATCGATCGTCTTGGATTCAATCACATTGGATTTTGTCACACTCTGCCATGGACTGCCGGTTGAATTGCGATAACAGGGCTGACCTAACTTAGATGTAGCAGCCAGCCCAGAGGTAGAGCCAGCCCAGGAGAACCTAGAGTTGTGAAGTTCTTGAGATCAGGCATGGCCTCGTTTGACCGCACAATGTAGCAACAAGCGTCTGGGATCCCATCACAATCCTCCATGGACTGCGGGTTGCATTGCCCGAAGAGGGCTGACATAGCCCGGAGGTAGATCCGGCCAAGGAGAACCTTTCATTGTGCAGCTCTTGGGGTCAGACATGGCCTGGTTTCACCCCTTAGCAACAAGCGTCTGGGGTTCTGTCACTCTCCTGCTTTATTTCCGGGGTGTCCCGCCCAGAACGAGGCTGGCATTGCCCAGAGGGAGCAGGAGAGGCCTTCATAATTGCGCAGCTCTTGGGGTCAGACATGGCCTTGATTGGCCCCTCAATGTAGCAACAAGCGTCTGGGGTTCTGCCACTCCCCTGCTTGATCTCCGGGGTGCCCCGCCCAGAACGAGGCTGACATAGCCTGAAGGTAGCAGGAGAGGCTTTCCTTAGTGTGCAGTTCTTGAGCTTGACCCTGTCCTTGTTTGACCCGTCAATGAAGCAGTGATCGTCATGGATTGCAACAGACTTATCAGCAGCCACGGCTTCTCCGTTGCGCAGCGTCTTCAACTGATACGGGTTGTACTGCCCAGGATCCAAGCTGCCAGTGGTGTCATGGACCTGGGCGGTGTGGTCTTCAGGGGAGTCCGTGGCCATCCCACATGTGCATGGGAGCTCACAGTTACACGTATGATCGTCCAGACTGCATCTGGTGAGGTCAGCAATGGCTGCATTCTCAACACGCAGAGAGCCGTCACAGTTGTTTTCAAATGCACAGTCTACTGCTTCCACATGTGAGCCCTCCCCATCCACGACCAACCCACTGCCCTTGGTAGCGTCCCTACAGATACACTGGCGCAGCATGGCCCTGGCGCCTGCAGACACACAGAGTGCACTAACGTGATGATCCCCCCCCCCCCGGAAAAAGAGCACATGTTCAGTTTCGCATTATGAGCACCATCCACCCAGACTAGGCCAACTTCCAACTCATCAACATCTCCATACTCCTGGCGGCCCTTGCCCCTCACCGCCAGGTACTCCAAGCAGGGGTTGTCTCCTCTCAGAATCAACTTGGGACCTCCAGGAAGATGCAGTCTGCCATTCCGAAGTGTGACGTTGTTGCCAAGTATGATATCAGTTTCAGTGTCGGCTCCTGATGTGATCGTCCTGCCCCCGAGATCAATGATGGTCATCTCAGATCCGTTGGAGTTGTTTGGGATGTTATTGCACACCTCCACAAGCTCCGAGAAGGTTTTGGGGGTATGTATTTGTGAATCGGCAGTGCCGATAGCTGGGATGATGCACTGTGCTCCGTCAGTGAGGTTTTGCTCCGCATCCAAACCCCGAGAAGAGTTTTGAGCAACGAATGATTGAATTAAGAAATGATTTAATTCATGATTCATTTAGAGATCAATAGATCGATGTTGATTGATCGGTGCTGATTGATTGATTGATTGATTGATCGATTGATTGATTGATTGATTGGTCTAGGTTTTTGCCCAGCGAAGACTGCCAGAAAAACTGACCGGGAGGAAATGATGGCAGCAGGCAAGAGAAATAAAGGGTCCGCCTTGACTGTTCCCCTGGTATTTGTTTTTATTGCCAAAGATGGCGAGCACCCAAATTGCTGGCTGAAGCTATATAACCAAGTTCAAGATAGCAGCTGGCAAGTCAATACTTCGATACGAGAAAGTGAATCCTTCGGGTCCATATGTTCCGGTCCTCAGTCCCCTTGTCTCCAGTCCCACAGAGCTTATATTATAAAGATGTGCCCATTTCCTGGCTACCCTCTGCAGCGAGAAAACAAAAAGTGATACTTGCGCCAAGTGGTCCCGAAATGACCACAGTTTTTATTTTTGTGCGACGCATAGCAAATTGAGTGACTCGGTGCGACCCCAGTGCGACGCGCTGCCCCCCCCCCCCCCCCCGCCCCCCCAACCTCACGGGGCGCGAAGCGCAGAGGCCGGCTAGGCATTTCTGACTAGCTTAGCTGGACCCGTTGCCATGCAGCGATGGAATGGCGACGCGTCGCACAAAAAAACATTGGAGATGGCCAAGCACCCACCAAATCATGCACTTTTCTCATTTCTCCGCAGAATGTCAACTGCGGTTGTTCCTCGCGTGCGGTACCTACGAGTGACACAATAAAATGGTGCGGGTTAGAATTGCGTTCAGAAGCTTTGCTCGTGTTGTTTTTGTGGTGCTGTGGAATGTACGGCCCGGCATCACAGTGCTGGGCTCTCTAACAACGAACACTAACTCATGGGTGCATCATCATTCATGACATTCTAGACAAGCTAGAATGTCATGAAAGGTTTTTAGGAAAGGTTTGCCGGGTGCACTTCTAGGCCAGAGGTGGGTACCGACTCGAATCCAGAAGCCAAGCAAGTGAGGGGCGACCAACACATCGCACAGAGGCTGTACTTGCAGCGTGAGCGCACGCGTAAGGCATACATGGGTACCGCATACATGGAAACGAAAGGGGGCTACGTGCTCACGACCGTGGTGGCAGGTCGGTTCAAAGGCAAATACAACCCAGCAGTATTGACAAGTGCTATGCAGCGTCGCAAGCGACGCGGAAAATTGGCGGAGTGTGTTGGCAACGGAACGAAAGGTGGCAACGGGTGGCAACGGAAATGGAGCTGACCGAAGCCACCTTGAACCACCTCGCGCTTCCGGAGCACCCTGTCGGGACGTGCCAACCAAAATCGGAACCCATATCAGTGAGGCAAGTAAGTTTCCCTCATTTTTTCTTCGCTCACCATGGTCGATTTCTGTTGCAGGGCGCATACTCTTGGCGGGGAGATTGGTGACAAGAGGAGAGGGATTACCCCGCTTGCAGATGGCCATATCCTCTCTTCCCGCCAGAATTCAAATTTCTCAGGGGAACGTAGAAGGAGACCGTAGCAGGGCTGGGCTAATTTCTGAGCAACGGCCACCTTTGCTGATGCCGGTGGAGGGAGCGATTGAAGGTGGCGCGCAATTTGCAATGATTAACGGATAACGATTACCGATTAACGGATGAGAATAAGAAGGGTGGGAAACGGAGATAAGTCTACTCGAGTACTCGGAATACTAATATTATAATATCTCGAAGGTTCCGTACTGCCGTCTCTTCGCCTCGCCCATGAGGGCCGGCGGTACACCTGGATTCAGTCCGCCATAACGGGGTAGAGAGGTCCCATGAGGCCTCGCCGGGGGCCTCGCCTCGCGTCGCTTCGCCCTCGCCTCTCTACCTTCCGACGTGCATAGGGTTTAGGGTTTAGGATTCTCAGACGCACAACGTTTTCACGGCCGAGCAGCGAGCAGAGACGCAGAGAGTGAGACTGTCGCGAACGCGGTCCTGCCCGGTCCTGCCCGCGGGGGGTGAGCTCCGGGGGGCTCGGGCCCCAAAGTGATTGTTTCCGATGTTTCTCCGTGAAAACCAAATGCAAAGCAATTTCCGGAGTTTGCATCGTATTTTCGCATCCTGCCATGGTCTGTGGCGAAAGCTGCCCGGAAGTTCCGAGGGTACACGATCGTACGTAAGTGACTGCCGCGAGCTCAACAGAGCACAGATCGAGCCAGGGAATCGATCAATCGCCATCAAATTGTGCCATCCATCATAATATCATATTGCTTGAAGTTGAATTGTCAGAAACTGCGAGATTCTGCCTTTCGTTCCGACTGCTTCGTATGCCAGCCAGTAAGGGCTGGAAATGGCTGGCATGGTGCTTGTGTACGTCAAATGGGTGGCCTTCTCAACTTCTACACCAAATACACCTGGGTAGAATCTGCTGGGAGGGTGCAAACTAGTGATATGCAACTTGGATTGAGTTTCCAACTTGTATGAGACTCCTACAATATCAGAGATGTGCCATTTGGGGTACATTTTCGGTCAAATTACCGGTTTACGATCTGTGCCAAATCCTATCTGAAACCCAGAACGGGAAGGTTTGCATGTTTCTAACATGTTTTGCATATTGGCTAAGGGTGTTTTGAAGTCGAGCTTAAAATTTAGGCTCGAAAAAGTGAAAAAGGCGAAAATATACCGGTATACTGAAAAATAGCAACTTTTTTGCCACAGTTTCGTCTATTTGGGGTATGTTGTGGCCACTATTTAGAGGTGCTGGTTCACCGGTGACAAACATTTTTTTTGCGGTACTTCACCACGAAGCTATCGACTAAAGATCTGTACAAAAATCGTGTCCCTGTTGAACCAGCACTAACCTATTGTCGGCAGATCGCCGGTAGAAGATGTCTGGCTGACCGATTAGTTCCGGAGAACGCGGGGCGGACGGGAACCTTCCAGGTGTTCCGTTACCTTCTAGGCAGTTGCGTCACACTCTGCTATACCACAGAGTGTGTTCACCATTCCTTTATACTATACGCAGGGTTTACCTATTTCTGTACCCTCATATGATTATATTTAATCCTCTGCTTCTCTGCTGTAATGTCGCATCTCTCAATAACGTGCCTCCAGAGTCTCATTGCCCCTCGACCTAATTGGCACACTCCGCCGACAGGTTATCGGCCCCTCTTGACGCGTAACCACTACGCGGGATCCGCGGGATCGCGGGGAGTCTACAATGACGACCAATATCCAGTTCACCAACATTGGAAAGCTGGACCGCTCTAATGGCGCCGTCTGGCGTTCATGGATGCGTGTTCTGTTTGATGCTCATGGCCTTTCCCATCTCATTTCTGATCGCCTGATCAAGAAGGGAGGATGGCTGTACACGGCATCAGTGAGGACGCTGGACTATGCTGACCCGTCCCGACGCACTGGCGCGCCTGCGCCAACTGTCCAAGTGCCCGCTGCCAGCTGGGCTGAGGAGCTCTACCCGGCTGCCTCTCGTCACCAAGTCCTGTCAACGTCGCGTTCGCCTGGCGGAGTAGGGGATGGCTCTGGCTCTAGAGCTGGAGCAGGGGGTGGCTCTGCTGATCCGCCTGGACAGCGGAGTTCACCCCCTTCCGGTGAGTCCGAGGTTGAGTCGATTGCTGATCCCACTGATGATGATAACGCTGATGCCAATAGGGCTAAAGCTACTGTTCGCGCGGCTGGTTCGATCTTGCGCGATGCTGCTGGCATTCCCTTGCCGCCAGATTCGCCGCCTGATTCGCGACCAGATTCAGCCCGTGCCACTAAGGCTGACCTAGACGCGAAATTCGTTGCTTACATTACAGCGGCTTTCGAAGCGGACCCGAGCAACGCAGCATCGATCTTAACTTTGTTGGGGAAGGCTAAGAAGCCTGATGGGAGTGATAGCGAATTAGCTAAGATCAAGAAGGGCACAGCCTTCATGCGTGCCCACATCTCACCCCACCTGCTACCTGAATTTGAGTTCTATGAGACACCTCAGCAGATTTACGACACCGTACTGGGTTGGGACTTAGATAGGAGATTCAAGACGATCCCTGTCCTTAGGAGACAGCTGCAGGACCTCCGCATGTCTCCTCTAGAGCCACCGATGGATTTTTTCCATAGGGCCAAGGTGTTGATTCAGCAGCTAGACAGTGTAGGGGAGTATATCTCCGAGTATGATGGGGTTTCACGTATGATCGCAGCGGCTGTCCATGAGCGCTTTGCTCCGTTGCGTGCTCACTTCTCCATGGTTAGAGCTGAAGACTTGACCTTCCAGGACGTTGTCAATAGGTTCGAAGCTCTAGAAGTGTCTAACATGGCACTTCCCCCCGATCACCTGTATTTTCCGCCTTACATGCGAAAATCTAAGACACCCATCCCCTCTTATGCTATGCATGAACATACTCCGCCATATGGCGGACGCGGCACTGGAGAACGAGGAGCTGCAGCTGGAGGTGGAGGCGGACGCAGCAAGGGCAGGTCTGGAGGCCGAGGTGGAGGTGGAGGTGGACGTCCCCCCGCCAGGGAACCTCTCAAGTGCTCCCAATGCGGGAAGACAGGCCACCTCGTCGCTACCTGCTGGGAGCTTCACCCTGAGCTGCGCCGCAAGCCGTCTGCTGGTACTTCTGGTGCCCCTGCTGGCGCTGCTTCTCCTGCACCGCCCTGTACCCCTGAGGAGTACAAGGCGCTTTGCGCACAGTTGGTGCACTACCGAGGCTTCTGAGGGCTCTGCCCTGTCCTACTCTCCTGCACTAACAAATGGAAGTCAGATGAGTCCAAATCAGTGAACCCTGTATGGCATGTAGATTCTGGAGCTGGTAAATCTATAACCGGTAACAGATCCCTATTTTCTCAGTTGGTCATGTCCAAACAATTACCATCTGTTAAATTTGGGGATGGAGTGATCAAGCAAGCTAAGGGGTCAGGGTCAATTGTCTTGTGTAGTGAACTGCTTATCGCACCCATCACACTTGATGATGTCCTTTTCATCCCCAATTGCCCAGTCAATCTCCTTTCTGTGCATGCCATAGCTAGATCGCTGGACTGTAGGGTTTCCTTCACTAGTGTGGAGTGTACTGCCATGAAGGGACATAAAGTTCTTTGGTCCTTTCCTGCATCAGACAATGGTACTTATCACTTCACTGCCCAGAATTGCCCTCATGATTCCATCCCTGTCTTCTCTACTACTCAGGTGCTTCGGTCAGCTGGAGTTCCCCTCTCTGCCAGGGCTGCTCAACTATGGCACGAGCGTTTCGGACATCCCGGAAATGACTCGCTGCGAAGGTTGGTAGCTGAAGGCATGGTGGATGGACTCCCGCTGACCGTCGCACAGGTAGGCAAACTTCACAGAATTCCCTGTGATGCTTGTTGCAAAGGTAAGGCTGTTAGGCAGTCTTTTCCTCAGAGCACTAGAGAGGTGCACGCCCCCTTACAGCTCGTGCACTTAGACATTATGGGTCCCTTTTCCACTAAGGGACTGAGGGGGGAGTATTACATACTTGTGTTGGTAGATCAGTACTCTGGCTATGCAGCAGTAGTTCCTATCGCTAGGAAGTCCATGGCCCCTACAGTCATCCAGACTATCCTAATCCAGTGGCAAACCCAACTAACTGGGATGCAGTTCAAGTGTTTGAGGTCAGACAGGGCTACGGAGTTTTTAGGTGCAAAGTTTGAAAAATGGCTTAGCGATTTGGGTGCTCGCCTTGAGCTATCAGTAGCCTACACACCCCAGCAGAATGGGGTGGCTGAGAGGTACAATGGGGTAGTTGCAGGCATAGCTAGGACACTTCTGATCCAGTCTAAGCTAGCCAAGAACTTCTGGCCCTATGCCTTTCTGTGTGCAGCCTACCTTAGGTTACCTACCTCGGGAGGCGCTACCCCTTTCGAGCTATTTTTTGGCGTTAAGCCTGATGTGTCGTTACTTCGCGTGTTTGGATCAACTTGCTATGTGACACTGGTCAATGGTAAGAAGCGGAGTAAACTAGGCCCGAGGTCTGAAGAGGGGCGGTTTTTGGGATATAGTGACGTGAGCAAGGGTTATAATGTTTGGGTACCAGCTATGCGCCAGGTAGTTGTCTCGCGTGACTGCGTGTTCTTCGAGGAGTACAATCACCCTCCCGCACCTGGGCACATGGTATATGATGGGGGTCCTTTGATAGGTGGAGCAGACACTGCTGTCAACAGTGATCCCGACTTAGACGAGGACGACGCCCTACAGGTTTCCCCTCCCCTGGTAGTTGTAGATAGGCCAGGTGAGCATAACATGGTCCTTAGGACCAGACCTGGTGCTGATCGTGCTAACCGTAGTGAGGTAGGGGAGCCTGGTACTGTGCACCCGCCGGACCCTATTCATTCAACGCGAAGGACCGATGCTATTATTCCTCCGCGCCTCCATTTCGGTAGCTTAGTGGATGTTGGTGGTGCTATGACTGACTGTCCAGTGCTTGATAATCCGTTGTTCGAACCGGATACTCAGCCTCTAGCCGGCTCATTACCT
Source organism: Chlamydomonas sp. ICE-L (assembly GCA_013435795.1). Classification (NCBI taxonomy): domain Eukaryota; kingdom Viridiplantae; phylum Chlorophyta; class Chlorophyceae; order Chlamydomonadales; family Chlamydomonadaceae; genus Chlamydomonas; species Chlamydomonas sp. ICE-L. Next base: position 158,253,837 of record JACBWV010000610.1, on the reverse strand, counting down.
ATCATGACTTCACCTATAGATTGTGCTGTGGGTGTCGAAGCAAAACGAATGGATGAGTACGGGGTGGCCGGGTCTATAGGACCTGTGCATTCTTTTGGAAGTTACAGTCCGGGTAGGGACATTCCGGGCTGGGGCTTGCCTGCCGGGTTGTTGTCTACCGGGGCCCCTGTACCGCTCGATGTACTGGGGGCTCCTGGGGAAAGCGAATATAGCTTGTCCCCGAATTCTTCTGGAGCGTTGACACCAGTTTCTCCTGCTCCCTCTTCGCCGCTTACGACGGCCATGTTTGATCACCTCCCCTTAGCACCTCCCGAGTCTGTTGGCCCTCGTAGGAGTGCTCGTTTAGCCGCTCAAGGTGGAGATATCCCGATTCTTTCTGCTACGACTTTAGATATTAGATCTGACCCTGCAGCTTCTCCTTCCTCCTCTTCTCACCATCCTATCCCTGCTTTCATTACACACTCTACTGAGCTGGACTATGCCACTGCCATGGCACCAGACAACCCTGAGAGAGAGCAATGGAGGTTGGCTATGAAGGAGGAGCTTGCATCCTTGGAGGCTCACCACACCTGGCTACTCACCCCTCGCACCAACCAGAAAGTGCTAGACACCAGGTGGATCTTCACTAAGAAGCTCGGCACCAATGGTGAAGTGGTGCGTTACAAGGCCAGATATGTGGTCAAAGGCTTCATGCAACGCCCTGGACTTGAGTACTCAGATGTGTATGCACCTGTGACCTCCAAGACTACACTGAGGGTTTTACTGGCTGCCGTTGCGGCACGTAACATGCACATCAAGCAGGTGGACATCAAAACCGCCTTTTTACTTGGTGAGCTTGAGCCTGAACTTGAACTGTTCTGCTCACAACCGGAAGGCTTTGAAGTCAAGGGTGAAGGTGGTGTCAAGCTAATCTGCAAGCTGGTGAAGTCTTTGTATGGACTGAAACAAGCCCCTAGGATTTGGACTAAGACTGTGAGGGAGCTGCTGGTCAAGTTTGGGTTCAGACCCTCTAGGTTTGACCCAGCACTTTACATCTGGCAGGACCCTGCAGGCTTGTGGCACTACGTGCTGACCTACGTTGACGACTTCTTGATCTGTGTTCATCATCTCAGCCTCTACAGAGCTTTGCTGAAAGCTATGGAGGATGCTGGTTGGACCTACAAGGAGCTTGGCACGCCTGAGCAGTTCTTATCGCTGGACATGCAAGTCACCGTCGACGACAAGGAGCGTTGCACCCAGATCATCCTCTCCCAACACAGTGCTATCACTGACCTGTGTAAGAGATTTGACTTCACTACTGCTAAGGAGACCTACTCCACTCCTATGGTCAGTGGAGACTTCACTAGTGACGCCGTCAAGAGCAAGCTCCTTCCCAACAACAAGCTCTACATCTCACTGATTGGGAGCTTCATCTACCTATCGACCTGCACCCGCCCAGATATCGCTTTTGCGGTCAGCACCCTGTCAAGGTTTTCAGCCAACCCCACCGAGGCTCACTGGAAGGCAGCTAAGCGGTTGCTTATCTACCTGAGGGACCACAGGTACTTGGGGATTTGCTACAAGTCTGGAGCTGGATCTGAACTGACTGTCTTCAGTGATTCATCCTTTGGTGAATGCAAGTTGTCTAGGCGCTCCCAGACTGGAGTTGCCATCCTCTCTGCTGGAAGCCTCATCTCCTGGAGTAGCAAGCGCCAGATCACCCCGGCTGTAAGCACGGGAGAAGCCGAATACCCAGCACTGGCCACTACTGCTCGAGAGGTAATTTGGCTCAAGTACCTTAGGGCTGACATGGGCTTCCCCTCTTCAGTTGTTACTATTCAGTGTGATTCTACAGGAGCTATCTCTTGGACTGGAGATTGGAAGCTGGAGCCCAAGGCTAAGCACATTGATGTGATTCACCATTACATTCAGTGCTTGGTAGATGATGGGAGGGTGAAGGTTGTGTATGTTAATACCAAGGAGAACAAGGCTGACCCTTTCACCAAGGGGTTGGCTCCAGGACCTTTCTGGGACCATGTCAAGATGCATGGCATGGTGACCTACAAGGACCCCATTTCCCCTTCCAAGGCTTAGTTGCCTTATTTATGAACACTGACTACTTGGGATTGGTTATAGTCATGCTTTGATTTGCTTTGGGCTTTCTTAGTTGTACTTAGCTTTCCTTTATTTGGTTAGTTTTTAGTTGTTCATTGGTTTCGGTGGAAGGTGGAAATTTATTCAGACCACCGTTATAGCAACCTTATGGTTTTCTGACACTTCGTTCCATAGGCAGATGGTTAATTAGGTGGAGCTTATCGTAGATTAGCTATTTCTCTTTGCTTCACACTGTTTTGAATTCACCAGCCACCTCAGGTGTTTAGTGAATTAGGTGGAGATTGGTAGTTGTTTGTTCGAATTTTTCAGTGAAATGGTATACTGGATTATCTTGCAGTTGTACTTCCAGATGTACTTCCAGATGTACTTTCACACACCTATTTTCTTCCAGGTGTATTTCAGTAGGTTCATTCCACTTAGTTAGTGACGTAGCTGGGGATTTATGATAATTAACTTTCATAAATCTTCTTACTTCAAATCATTGAGTAAGAAACCAGTTACACATGGTTTTTTCATCCTAGCCTAGTCATGGATACTATGCTAAGAGTAGTATCTAAGGTGAAGGATTTTTCCATCGAGTTTATTTCAGTGGATGAAATTTGTGTACTCTCGTCTGAGTCCTTTAAGACTTTGATTATTTTTTGTGCTGCTCTCACAAAATATTTCAGTCTTATCTTTAAAAATTTAAGTTTCATAAATATTTTCATATAGCTATGACACTAGTTCTAGTCTGAGGAATATTCCTGGTCCAGACATAAGCTTTATTTTAAAAAGCTTACTAAGTATTTTAGATTTAAATTTTCAGTCAGCTGCTACATAGGTGGAGTGTCGGCAGATCGCCGGTAGAAGATGTCTGGCTGACCGATTAGTTCCGGAGAACGCGGGGCGGACGGGAAACTTCCAGGTGTTCCGTTACCTTCTAGGCAGTTGCGTCACACTCTGCTATACCACAGAGTGTGTTCACCATTCCTTTATACTATACGCAGGGTTTACCTATTTCTGTACCCTCATATGATTATATTTAATCCTCTGCTTCCCTGCTGTAATGTCGCATCTCTCAATAACGTGCCTCCAGAGTCTCATTGCCCCTCGACCTAATTGGCACACTCCGCCGACACCTATCAGCATGAATTGCGGTTCACTCAATCGTTTTATGACTTGGTGACTACTTATGTACTTCCTTAGAACTATCGGTCCAGACAGTACTGTGCCAGCTTCCCGTAGACTGTGTCATTCTTCATGACACAGTGACAGCTTCCTGTAGGCTGTTATTGACTGATTTATATATCAGTCTCTGAGTCGGCATAATGCACACCGGTACCTTTCCCTCATGGTACCGTGTTGCCTGCCGCCAGGCCACAGGCTAGCTGTGGCCTGCACGTGACTGCAGTACCCTGCAGTACACATCTCTATTCTATATGATTTCGCCTGTTGCGCTTAATAGCATCTTCTCCTCTATCGAGCCTATGCCGTTGTAACAATCTTACATTAACAGGTTATGTGCGCCATCTTTAGACGCTAACGAAGAACAGCCGCTGATTTCCGCGTTCGGATTCAGTTCCCCTCTGACTTGTCCAAGGCCCGAGTTTTAACTAAGCACCTGGACTCCCTGTGCGGATCCTACTTCCCGCTGCTCCGCCTGCCGCTTCCTACCAAGACTCCTTGGATCTGCCACTGCGTCCTACGACTGGAGCATGCAAGAGCGACCACAAGTCACCGAAATCTATGAAGTGAGTATAGGACGACGCCCTCACCGAGACCCACACAGTGCTGTATTGATCTCAGACGATCAATTTGTCTACGACCCCAGCTTAAGAGAAGCTTCTGTCGTCGAACATTGCCGCTTGGCAACGTTCACCCCCCGGTAATCCGCTGGATCCCTTTGGATCGCCGATTCCCACACACACTCCATCCCCTCTTCCCCTGCCCCGCCCTCGTAACTCCCCCTATCCCAACACTCCGACCTACAACGCCAAGACTCCTACACAGAAGACCTCACCATGCAACCTCCCCGCATATTCACCGGTAACAACCTCTACAACTGGCGCTGCGCCAGGCAGAATATACTCCTCGCCCTCAAATCAGATAGGGATACCATTGCCATTGCTTTCGACTGCCAACAAGCGGTGGTCGCTGGCGAGCCTTCCGACTCTGATGGTTACCCTGCTGATGACATTACTTACCCTTCTGTTGCGGCTGCTGATCCGTCTGTTCCGGCTGCTCCGGCTCGTGGTGTCCCCAACAGGATCTCCACCTGGAAGAACAACAAAGCCTTCAAGATCATCATAGATCATGTATCAGATCCGATCCAGCAGGCCATTCATGCTAACACAGATATGGCCACTAGAGCCTTCAGGTTTCTAGATGCCCTGTACTCTGAGGAAGGCAGCAGGCTAGAGCATACCACCCTGACTGCCATAATGGGATTACGTATGACTTCCACTGAATCCCTGCAGACATACCTCTCTAGGGCAGCTGATATGTACTCCCAGATTCCCAAGATTCAAGGCACCCACATCGTCTCTACCAGCACCATCCTAAACCTTATTGTCCAGGGACTGAACTCCCGCCCTGAATATGATGGGTATATCAATCAGTTCAACCCCACTGCTGTCACCACCTTTGCTATGCGCCTATGCTCCAAAGTGCCCTCTTCAACTGGTGCTTAGTGAAGCAAGTTGACCCTGCACCATCTCCTGAGGAGGCTGAAATGGCAGCTGCAGCTTACAGGGCCAGGAAGCCATTCAACAGCAAGCACCTCCCATTCAGAGACAGGACCATCTCCTACAAGAAGATGACCTGCTGGAACTGTGGGGGAATAGGCCATAGCTCCAGAGACTGCACCAGTGAGGACACTGATCTGGCTTTCAGGCCAGCTGACTCAGATGAAGCTGACCATGGATCTAAGTCACCTCCCAAGAACAGATCAGGAGATGACAAGGATCCTGACGACAAGAAGACTCCCAAGAAGACCAGTCCAGACAGGAGGCGTCTAAGAAGATACCCAAGCAGGGGACGCCATGCCCATGTTGCTGATGGTGATCAGTCCACCTCCAACTCTGACAGTGAGGGTGAAGAACACAACTTCCTGTCCCTGGCACTGGATGAGGACAACCTCCAGCCCATGAGATTTGCTACACCAACCAGAGGCAAGTCTGTTTCATTTGCCTTGCCATCTGACCCCCTGGCTAATACAGCATTCTTTGGACAAATAAGTGCTGATGATGAATGCACTATAGAAGATGGAGAAGTTTTCCAGGCAGCACTGCAGACAGAATGGATCATAGATACTGCAGCACACTCTCATGCAACCAGTAACATCTCCCATCTGCATGACATTCAGGACCTCCCACAGCCTATTAGGCTGCAGCTAGCAGATCAAGACTCTCCACCTATCCTCTGCAAGCAGATAGGGAAGGCCAAGATCAAGGGCCATGGCAAGACTCTGATCATCCTGAACAATGTACTTCTTGCTGACTGCAACATGCCCAACATCATTAGCATTCATGCAGCCACCAGCCTGTGCCCAGACCTCCAAGTTCACCTGTCCAAGACTCAAGCCACACTCTCCATCCCAAGACCATCTGGTACCAAACTGCTTCTCTCATGCCCCAAAAGGCATGGACTCTACCTCACCCAAACTTCACCAGTCACTGCCAGTAATCCCTCTATCCCTGTGGGCCCTACCATTGCCTACATCATGATGGTTACCAAGCCTCCATCAACTCACACTGACTCTGAGACAGGGCAGTACCCACCCACTCATGAGACCTCCCCCAGTAGAGCTGATCAAGACTGCCAGGATCCCCCCTCTACTTCTGCTCCATCTGCACCCCACACTGCTCCTGAGACAGGGCAGTACCCACCCACTCATGTGGAGGCAGACCAAGACCTCTAGGACTTCCCCTCTACTTCTGCTCCATCTGCACCCCACACTGCTCCTGAGATAGGGCAGTACCCACCCACTCATGTGGAGGCAGAACAAGACCTCCAGGACTTCCCCTCTACTTCTGCCCCATCTGCACCCCACACTAATTCTGAGATAGGGCAGTACCCACCCACTCATGTGGAGGCAGACCAAGACCTCCAAGACCATCCTCCTCCTATCTGCCAGTACCATTCCCCTTCCACTGCAGGCAATCTGGAAGACTCTGCTGCTGATACTGACAGTGATGATTTGCCAGAGCTCATCCATCCGGAGGTACACAAGCCCCAGGATGACCCTGGACTAGGAGTAGATGACCCTCCAGAAACCACTCCAGCCCTCCAACAACAGCTGGACAACCTGGGCCTACAACGAGCCAGAGCAGAGATGGAACTCCTCAGTGACCAGATCAGGACCAACTATGAGGAATATGATGGCCCCATAGATGGGGATGGCCCACTCAAGCCATCTGATCTGGACACAGCAACTACCTGGGACCAATAGATACTGGTCAACAGGTCACCAGACATTGGACTGCCACTGGGAGAAGTTAATCAGAATGTCAACCACATCCACTTCTCCAACAACTCCAGCCTTAGTCTCACACGATTTGGATGCACCTTACAACATCTGAACAGCACGCCTGCCTCACCAGCTTTCAACATCAAGCCCAGGCCTCCACTGTCCAAGCTCATCACAGCATTCACCAGCAAGTTCCCTACCCTGCTGGCTTCTGAAAAGGAACAGTTCCCAAACAGGTCAATGCACAAGGAGCCATCTGATGCCTACAGCCCTATCATCAAGCACAATAGCAGACTCCAGCAAATGGTGCAAGCCTACCCCACTGTTTCTACCACAGCCAGACCCACTCTACAGTGGGCCATCTGCCTTCAAGCTGCCATGGTCAATGCACATGCCCACACACTCTCATTCAGACCAAAGATGATCATGGACCCCAGGAGCTGTACCCATCCTGGAAGCAAAGTGCTATGTGTCAACCACCTCAGCATGAACTGGAGCCCCATGGACTTCACCTTTATCAACATCCTTACCCCCCCCAGCAGGGTTGTCCAAACGGACCCCAGGAGTTGCTTCCTGGGACGCACCCAAATGGGTAGGTTGCGTCCAGGGACGCAGCCAATTTCGTAGGTTGCGTCCTGGGACGCAGTAAAGTTTGAAGGTTGCGTCCCAAAAATTCCTCTTTCCCCCTCCCACAGCAACAGCAGCTTGATGCGTCCCACTGCGTCCCACTGCGTCTCAATTTTTCTCCATGCTTGATGCGTCCCACTGCGTCCCATTCCATCTCATTGAGTCTTTTACATAATATTTCTGGACAGTGTGCAGTGGCTGCAACAGTAGCGGCGGCAGCAGCAGCAGCAGCAGCGGGCTTGGCAACAAAAAAATCATCCAGCCTTCGCTGCTTGGTCGGAGCATTGGGCGTGCCGCGAGATTGCATTTTGACGGTTCGAATATTTTTGGAGATCGACCAGAATAAATCTATCACATCAAAAAATTATAGGCTTTAGACTAGGGTGCTGTTTGAACCCCGCTCATCCACTCAGGGCCTGGGGGCCTGTGGGGGATTTTTAGGTTCGAGTCCATTCAAATTATGTGGCTGAGAGAGTCATTTGCGTCGTGCACCACCCACTGAGAAACTCTCGAGTCGGACGCATCAGACGCACTGGGGCGCATTGGGGCGCATTGGGACGCATGAGAACGCAGGGTAATGAAGTGAGACGCAACTAACTTCCAAAACCTGCGTCCCGGACGCAACCAATCTATAAGGCTGCGTCCGGGACGCAACCGACCCTGCCAATGTTGCGTCCTGGGACGCAACGGCCCTCCCCATGTTGCGTCCTGGGACGCAAGGACGTGCGTCTTGGACTACCCTGCCCCCCAGCCTAGCTCCCAAGTCATTTGACCAGTTCTTTGCCCAGATCTGCCAGCAACTTGACCTTGATGGCTTCCCCAGCAAGCCAGGCACTTAATTCAGTTACAAACTTTGCTCTTCATCTGTTGGAATAGACTTGAACACTCTAGATTTTTTTTTTTAGATTACCTGCCTACTGTACTGCCCCATCACCCCATGTACTTCCACAGGCCGCACCCCTTCTGAATTTAGAATTCCTCTAGTCTCCTTTTGATGTCTATGCTTTAATTTAGGATCTACCTAATGTAGCTTACCCAAATTATGGGGGGACTAGTCCAGACATCATGTCTAAAGACAAATCCTTTAGTCTCGAATCATGCCACTTCTCGTAGCCAAGGATACCTTCACAAGCCTTCACCAAGCCTGGACTTTCCTTCCCCAGCTTCCCAACAGTCTCCCTGCAGCCTACCTGCTCTAGCCTGCAGCCTACCTGCAGTTTCCTTACACCTTCTCAGCAGCCTCTCTGCTACCTAGCCTGCAGCTTACCTGCAGTTTCCTTGCACCTTCTCAGCAGCCTTTCTGCTACTTAGCCTGCAGCCTATCTGCAGTGTCACTTACCTAGCCAGCTACCCCAGAAGACTGACATTTCTTTGGAAACCCCTGCTATAGTGATTTCTCCCTTTCAGCTACTAGAAATTCCCAAAGTCTCCCTAGCTTTTAATATTTTAATTTTCTTATGCCCCTCAGTTAATTCCAGGAATTCTTGAGCTCAAGAATACCTTGAATTGGGGGGGATGTCATTGACTGATTTATATATCAGTCTCTGAGTCGGCATAATGCACACCGGTACCTTTCCCTCCTGGTACCGTGTTGCCTGCCGCCAGGCCACAGGCTAGCTGTGGCCTGCACGTGACTGCAGTAACCTGCAGTACACATCTCTATTCTATATGATTGCGCCTGTTGCGCTTAATAGCATCTTCTCCTCTATCGAGCCTATGCCGTTGTAACAATCTTACATTAACATAGGCTGCGTCACCGGTTCCCCTGACACGCGCTGTATAGCCTGTACCCTTATTAGGTTCCAGGCTGCCGCCCCTTTCCTCCGTTGGTGCCCCTTTGGGTTCGCCAGTCCTTGTAAAGTTATTCTCATCTCCGTGTATAGATTGGCGCGTCTGACCGCTGCAAGCATCTCTGTTCACTCTCTGAAGTGTATTAAGCTGATATAACCTAAAGACATGCCAAAACGTGTAACCAGAACTGGCCCTAGCTTACCCCCCCCCCCCCCCCCCCCCCCCCCCCCCCCCCCCGGTCCTGCCTCGCTGGACACGTGGCGCATGGACGTAACCCCTACCCGTCCATGTAACGCCCTCGTTAATAGGTAATGATAACGATGGTGTTATGGGAGCCCGTCGTACGCAGGTGGGGAGCGGTCTCCTACCTCAACTGGACAAGGTACCATCGCGGTTGACAACGACCTGCAAAGCCAAGAGCGACCGAAGGGGGAGTCGGACCCCCGACTCTTCTTCCTTAAGCGATCTGGTCTACCACTAGTCCATTGTATATCACTGAAAGGGGCTCCCTATTAACGCCCTCGTTATTCTTTGCAGCAACTGCCGTCAGTTGTGACGGATGCACCGTGGATTTCCCAGATCCACAAACAGGCTGCTGACCAGGGGCTGCTGACCTAGTTACGTCCCCCCCCCCTCCTCACCCCCCCACCCCAAACACACACACTCCCTAGTTCTCATGTTGATTACACGAGTTTCAATTAAACGGTTACTAAGCTACTTCGGCATGGGTGCATTTGTTACACAACGTTCATCGGGGCAGGCTTGTTCGTTCAGTATGAAGTTAATGAACCATGTTCCTCGGTACCGGTAATATACAACTCCGGAAGCGATGTAAACAGATCTTGATTTTAGTATTACACCTAAAATCCGGGGACACAATCGCTCACCTGCCTGAAAATTGTTCTATACAACTTTGCATACCTTGAGAGCAACTCTAGGGAATACCTTACTTTCTACATCACAATGGTTGACCTGTTCAAGCATGATTAAATCTAACTATGCAAGCTATGAAATAACTAATGCTCATACCTGCTCATACCCAAAGACTAGAGGGTCTTGGACTATAGTCATAGTACGGTACCACTGATTGGGGTATGGTAGGGGTTAGCCATGTCTAATAGCGTTGTCCCTTGGAGTGGTGGTTAAGGGGCCCGGCCAGGGTACCTGGCCAGCACCCTTGGCGTTCGGATGTGGCCCTGCATAGCTGCTGCTAGGCGTCAAACTGTCTGGTCGTGCTTTGTAGAGTGCCTCGACGGAAGCTATGCGAAGTCTCACCATATACCGGTAGTTGGCTTGTAGTATGCCTTGAAGGTGCCTCTTCAGCATCTTGGTAATGTTGGAGCTGCTATACCCTATTTCCTTGAAGCTCTTGTTGTAGGAATCCTCAGGACGAAAAATTACCTTTAACAACCAGCAACCTTGCAACCAGCCAACCAATTGTGGCACACACCTGTGGCTGAGCATCAGGGCTTTTCTTGTTGGCCTTTTAGTAACTTCTGGCCAGCTCCATGAGCCAGATACGGAGCTAAACATAAATGATTCAGCAGTTCTGATCAGCTGATTATGCCAGCTTCGTTTATCTCGTCATTGGAAGCTTTATTAAAGCTCGCAGACCGGGAGGCGATTCCAATATTGAAATTTGAATTTTTGAACTTGAATTCCAAGGGATTTCGAAACCTGCGATTTTTGCTCATTCTGGATTCTGGGCAATGGGCTCCAGAACCAATATTGCGTTCCCTTACAAAAATCTGAATGAGAATAAGGGTGATAGGCTGCCCAAGGCTGAGGCAATGTCGTAGATACAAGTAGAGCCTCCCCAGTGCTGGGGCGAGAAGCCGAGAACAAGATTAATGGGATCTGTCGATAATGAGTCATATCATATGTTGGCCTTGTATGGCCCCGTTTAGCCCCGTGCGGGAAAGTAACACTTTGATGCGAATTCTCCAAGACTTACTTCTTCCTCTTGCCGTGTCGAATTCAATCACGCCTATCCTCCGTTTTCAACATGCAGATATGTTAGCGCACTTGAAATTCATGCTGCTTCGAAACAAAGTTCGTAAGGTTTGTCGATAAACAGAAGCAAAGCTGGGGCCGGAAAGCATAAAACATCCACTGGATCCTGCCACGCGCAGCATACCTAGTTAATGGCCTCGCTTGAGTCTCGACACACTTGCTGACACCGGCATGCGATTGCTGCATCTGGCTTGGCCGCTGCCACTGCGCCAATAACAAGGAGAATCGGCAGCCCATACCGGGATGGCTTCCATCAAGCAGCCTCTGCTACTTTCACTGCCGCTGCTCCTGCTGCTGCTCCTCTCGACAGAGTCAACAGCCTTGGAATGCAGCTTCAGTGAGAAAGCCAAATCCCTAGGAGACTTCAATTGCCCCACAGACGTGAACAATAAGCCATGGAATAAGGACGATGTGCAATATGCTGCATGGAAGTGGGCCCCCATCGTGTACCACCATCCCCTGGAAAAATATTACTTGACAGATCCAGAGCAGTGGTTGTCTAGGTCCCGTCTGTTTGATCGCTTCTACAACCCAGTGTCAGCCCGGGAGACAGTGCCGAACACAGAGGAGTTGTATTGGAGCTTTGCGACTGGCCTAAACAGCTCCCACACAGAGGAGCAGATAAAGGGGGATGCTTTTGATGAGGATGGGAAATCAAAAGCTCGTGTCTGGTGGGTGTGTGATGGCTAGAAATGTGTCGGAGTTATTTAGTGTAATAGCCGTTCAGCAGATGATTTGGATTTGGGTCTCGTAGTTGGTAGTTTGTACCTCCACTTTTTGAGAATTCTCGATTATCGGTCCAACTTGTCAGAATTCTTGGGCCAATTTCTCAAGTTTGAGGTACCAAGTGTTTTTCGAAAACTCCAATTCAAATCATCTGCTGAATGTCTATATCTCCAGTTGTCTGCATCATTTTATGATCTCAATCTCAATTGGTGTGCACAGACATTGGGCTGTTTCATGTTTAGTACCCCCGAAGTCAGCAGCAACCTCGTGTGTGTGAGCGTGATGCTGGCCCTATTTCTGCAAGAAACTGAACATCCGTTTTGAAGTCCTAAAATACTTGCTGGTGTATGACACGTACATACCCTGATCAATATCATTTGACTTGAAAACCCCAAACGTTGGGCCGTTTCATGTTTACTGCCCCTGAAGTCAGCAACAACCTTGTGAGCGTGATGCCCCATCGCTGCAAGAAATTAAACACCCTGTTTGAAGTCCCTAAATACTTGTGTATGACACGTATATACCCTTATCTAGATCAAATGACTTGAAAACCCCAAACGTTGGGCCGTTTATGTTTACCTCCCCCGAAGTCAGCAACAACCTCATGCGTGTGAGTGTGATGCTAGCCCTATTGCTGCAAGAAACTAAAAACCCTTTTCAAAGTCCCTAAATACTTGCTTGAGTATGAGTATATAAGTATATAACCTTATCGAGATCATTTGACTTGAAATCCCCAAACGTTGGGCCGTTTCATGTTTACTGCCCCTGAAGTCAGCAGCAACCGTGTGTGTGGGGGCGTGATGCTGGCCCTATTGCTGCAAGAAGCCGAACACTCGTTTTGAAGTCCTAAAATACTTGCTTGAGTATGAGTTTATAAATATATAACCTTATCAAGATCATTTGACTTGAAAACCCCAAACGTTGGGCCGTTTCTTGTTCACTGCCCCCGAAGTCAGCAGCGACCGTGCGTGTGTGGTAATGGGAATTCAGGGGATGGTTCGGATTGTGATATTTCAAAACAGGTCGTAGTTATTAGTTTGTACCTCAGATTTGGCCTGAAATTCCAAGAATTCTGAGAAATCTGGGATAATTGTCTTGAATCTGGCCTGAAAATGTCAGGGCACAAAGTATAATCTACGTCTGTTGATTCCAACTCATCCGCTGAATTGCTTGAAGTTAAATTATCATCGGCTGAATTGCTTTAAGTTCAAATATTACTATATTAGAGCAGAACACAGGGTCCCCTGTTTTAAGGTTCGATAAGACCCTTTAATATATTTGGCTACCCCTGGACTGTACAAAATCATACAAGGTTGGGCAAGTCCCTTTCGCCTATTTTACTACTTCTGGACAGTACAAATACGTGCACACAGTGTGGTGCTGGCCCTTTCGTTGCAGGAAACTGAACATCGATTTGAAGTCCTAAACTAGTTTCCTGTCTATGATACAAGACCTTATCACTATCATATGATGTTAATGATGATGATGATAATGATGATCATGATCATGATCATGAACATGATGATGATGAAGATGTTGACATTTTCCTGGTGCCCTACTGGACTCCAAATGTGCCAGTGGCTTGTCAGAGTCTGAAGTGCAGCTAGCTTTGCTTAGTGGCAGTATATTCTTTGAAAGTGGTTCAAATGCATTTGAAAGTGGAAGTGTATTACTTGAAAGTGGTTCAAATGCATTTGAAAGTGGCAGTAGATTCTTTGAAAGTGGTTCAAATGCAAAAAGGCGCTTGCTGCCTTTTAAGCCCAGGTAGCTGTGTTTTAAAGCAAAGGTAGCTGCGCTTTAGAGCTAAGCTTCATAGTAAGCAGAGCACAGCCACGAGTAAAATAACCTCGGCAATGGGTAGCAGGCCAGGGGAGCTGCCTAGAAGCTGCTGCAAGTAGCTGAAAAGAAAAGCTATGATCTGCATGCATCATGGTGCTCGTAATAGCTTTTGGGGTGCTCCTAGATCTAGGTAAAATACTGGTAAAATAACCACAACAATTAGAACCTTGTTCTGGCCCAATAACAACAACGACAACAACAGCAACAACAACAACAACAACAACAACAACAACAACAACAACAACAACAACAACAACAACAACAGCAACAACAACAACAACAACAACAACAACAACAACAACAACAACAACAACAACAACAACAACCGGTAAATCAACGGCCGACTTACCCTTTAAAAGCGACCACAGCCGGTAGATTTACATTACCATTTTACCAGTGACACCCCGCTTTAACAGTAGTGTCTTGCAAGCTCCCCTAAGTCTTAAAAGATAAGGGAGACTTATGAACATCATAATATGTCTATTATGCATGGGGGGCGGCAAATACATCTATATTGCCCCAACATATAGATCTATATAGATCTATAAATAGCAAAATATATATATGGTATATCGGTGCCTCAAGGAGGCCTCTGAAAAATCTGGGATTTATTTTACATGTAGTCTGCATCATACTAAGGTGCCTTGTGCCTTCAAAACAAACACAGGATTTATTTTTAGTTCAGTAACCACTTGTGAAGCTCGCTACCGGCGCGGACACATACTAAACGGTCACTATATAGCCTCCAAACCAACCCAGCCCTAGTCCCTTCTACCCCCATCATCAGTTCATCACCATCAGCAGTTCAGCATACATAAGGTCCTAGAAGAGTCTTTAAACTGTCTAATTTGTGCAGCTTCTAGGCAGCTCCCTTGGCTGGCTATTCAGCAAAATCTAACGCAAGCTAGTGCACAGGGAGCTGCCTAGAAGCTGCTACTGGTTGCTGAGCATTTCATCATCATCATCATCATCATCAATTCATCAACATGCCGCGATTGCTAGGGTAGTAGACTTGTAGGGTTGCATGGACACATTGTGCAGTCGCCCTGAATTATCCCCTAAAGGCCATAGGCTGAGAAGGGCTGTCCAGGTCCAGTCCCACAACGCAGCCGGCTTGGTTTGTTGAGCCCCCCTTGCATGCCTTCAAGTGCACGTTCGTCAAGTTGCTAATGTTGTTGGGACTGACGCCAATGTCACAAGTGCGACAAAACAACAGGCAAGGTCTACCTTCTTCAATCCGCGCATCGAAGTTTGCTCTCCAGTTAGAAGCCGGTGGGGCTTCCTCGAGAATGGCCAAGACAGCTGCAGGCGACTTCCCATCGCTCTTACAACTTTGTAAGCCCCTTCATTCAGAAGGCCATTTGCCGTTTTCATTTGGAACAGTGCAAAGAAAGCGAATAGCAAGTTCGAGGAACAGTCGACGGCTCAAACTGCCCACATAGATCTATATAGATATATTGGGACCGGGGGAGGCGTCGGACAAGGGATAACGATAGATCTATCGGCTTCGCGTATATAGATCTATACAGATTTATATAGACCGATAGATCTATAGAGATATATCGGTCTTTGCCTCTCCCTTATTATGCAATACCCCAACTGAATCTTTTTATGTCTGAATCGTATCCGGTATTGAAGATGTGGTCCAAGATATGTCTTCCTGCCCCCCCCCCCCCCCCCCCCCCCCCCCCCCCCCCCCCCCCTTCCTTTGATTGTGTATATTGGTTTTGGATACATTTGGATTGGTTCGGATAGGTAGGCTTTAGTTTGCCTAGTTTATAAATTTTTGGCCCCCCCCCCCCCCCCCCCCCTCATAGGGGGCGGGAGCCCCCAGATTCACCCCGTTGTCTGTTTCTGTGACCGACCGACCAACGGACCAACAGACGGAAAAACGAAGCCTGACACATCAGCCAACTGTCTCATAACTTACTGGCTTTGGTCAGCTCCAGTCCGTTGCCACCTGCTGTTCCGTTGCCAACACTCTCCGGCAATTTTCCGCGTCGCTTGCGTCGCTGCGTAGGACTTGTTAGTTCAGCCACGCGTTGCAACTTCTAGACAGCTCCCTTTCCAAGGACGGGCCAAACCTGAAGCCAGCAAGTGCGTCTTCAAGCTGACGTGGCAGACACTCAAATGCAGCTGAAAGGTTTGGGCTTGCCCTAGTGCCTGGTTAATGGATCTGGCTGGAAGCTACTACGAGTAGCCCCAGAAAGAAACAGTGAATACGCTGTGAACCTGCCCTTAAACCAGCGCCAACGGGCAAGCAAGAACTATTGTTGCTTTGAATTATGTGCCCGCAAACGTTTTGTGGCAATCTCCAGCTTGGTAGCAGGTTTTTTGGCGTTTTTGTACGTTACACGAGTAGTCAAAAAGTCTATTAATATCTTGGAAGTTTCGTCTCTCCGCCTGTCTAATCTGTTCCTTTTTTTGCGGAGCCCCTTCTTCTGGTGGGCGGGAGACCCAAGGGTCACCACTTTGTCTGATTGTTTGTATGTTTGTGTGTTTGTCCGTCACGTCCCAACCCTTGGCCTCGTAAACCCACTCTCCACCCTTCCAAACCTCGGACAGGTCAAACTTTGCTGACGATTTCGAACCCACTCCGTCAATTTTCTGCAACGCTTACGAAGCGACTAGGATGTGTTTCTTAGGAAACAAGCAAGTCTCTTCACGTTGCACCATGGAACTCCTTTGGGGTGCTACTAGCAGGGGTACTACTAGTAGTCTTTGGAGGTGCTACTAGCAGCTTTCTTGGCCCCCCAAAGCAACCCCAAAAGGCTCTATTGTAGCACCCCCAAAACACCAAGGAACTTAATTTAGCACTTGTGCTACAAGTAGCACCTCGCAACAATTTAGCAATTGATTTGGAATCGATGGTCATAGGTTCTACTTTGTACATCGACCTTCTCAGGTCAAATCTACGACAATTCTCCCAGAATTATCGGAATAATCGGAATTATCAGAATTTCAGATATAATTTGAGATACGTACGGCCTATAACCCGTTTCAAAAAATTGAGTTCCAAATCATCAGCTGAATTGCTATAAAGGCTACAATCCCTCAATAAAAAAGAGCATCACTTTGTTCTGTTTTTGTTGTTATTTCGGGTAAATCCCTGCTTGACGAATTGATGCTCTGGCTTCTCTTTGCAGGTTCAATGTGCTTCAGCATGAGCAGTCTGGCGGATGGATCATCAACTACAACTTGTTCTACGGGTGCGTCTTGATTATAAACCATCATCCTGTTTGATCATGATTAATATGAGCATATACCGTGCGTCTTGATCATCATGATGAGTTTGATTATATACCATGCATCCTGATTCATTACAATTAATATGATTATATACAATGCATCCTGTTGTATTATAAGTAATATGATTATATACCATGCATCCTGTTTTATTATGATTAATATGATTGTATACCATGCGTCCTGATTTATTATGATTCATATGATTATATACCATGCATCCTGTTGTACTGTGATTAATATGATTATATAGCATGCATATGGTGATAACATACCATTCGCCCTGTCTTGTTTGTAGAAGCTGTTATGCAATGTGCTGCAGCGTGAGCAGTCTGTCTGACTGATCATCGCCCTTTCTCATCATCCTGTATGCAGGTGGAATGGAAGAGGCAGCAGAACAAAAGGGTGTATGATTTATTATACTACTTTCTTTCCAATTTAGCCAACCTGTGCTCCCTTCCTCATCCTGCATGCAGGTGGAATGGAAGAGGGCAGCAGAACAAAAGGGGACATATTTTATGACATTATTTTTAGCCCCTTAGCATTGCACCATCTGGCCAACCTGTGCCCCTTCTCCATCCTGTATGCAGGTGGAATGGCTGTCTCAGTATGATTTGATCCACTTCCAAGGATACAATATTGAGCCCCTCGGCACTGCACATTTTTTATTTTCTTTTCAATTTAGCCAACCTGTGCCCCTTCTTCATCATGTATGCAGGTTGAATGGCTGTGTCAGTATGATGTGGTCCACTGCCAATGATACAACATCAAGCCCTCCCACACTGCACATTTTTTTCTTTTCAATCTATAGCCAAACTGTGGCCCCTTTTTCATCCCAAACATGGGTTTCGCACCTACGCTTCCCCCCCCCCCCCCCCCCCCCCCCCCCCCCCCCCACACACCAACTGGTTCCTTTCCTCAGGAAGTCCCCCTTCCCTCCGTCAAGCCGAGGGCACATTTGGAGTCCACTAGGGCACCAGGAAAAATGACATCATCAACATCGTCATCACCACCACCACCACCATCATCATCATCGTCATCATCATTATCATCATTATCATCATCATCATCATCATCATCATCATCATCATCATCATCATCAACAACCCTGATTTTGAATGCAGGTGGAATGGCTGTGTTAATATGATATTCTCCACTGCCATCAATAAGAACAAAGAGACCTTGGAGTTTTATAGCTGTCCAACGGGTCTCCACGAAGGTAGGCTGTGCTCCCAACACCCAACATCCATCATTATCACTTGCTTGCTTGCCCCATGGGTAATACAAAAGAGAACTTGGAGTTGTATAGCTGTCCAACGGGTCTCGATGAAGGTAGGCTGTGCTACCAACACCCAAACTTGCTCACTATGCACAGTAGAACATCTCCCACCAGCCTAAGGCTGATTCTACCTCACTTATGTAGGAGTAACTGTACCGATCACAACGACACAATCCTTGAGTCTAGGGCTAGAGCTCGGAGACACACCCTTAGAGGCAAAAATCCTTATTGTAAAACAAAAGTGCAACACCTGCCCCCCCCCCCCCCCCCCCCCCCCCCAACCAACCAACCAACCAACCAACCAACCAACCAACCAACCAACCAACCAACCCCCACCCACACACCATCCCCCCCAAAAACCCAACCACACACACACACCCACCATCCCAACCCACACACCCACACACCATCCCCACCCACCCAAACACCCCACCGGACCCCCTTGCTGGTGTACCCCCCGTTGTTGCTAACGTTTGCTCTCACTTCTCCGCCTGTGCTCAGGGGACTGAGCACGTGCGAGCAAATTTGTGAACCCTACTGTTTTCAGGCTGTTGTTTGTCCTACCTTCAGTGCAAACCAGTGTGCCTAGCGGTTTTTCTAGGCAGGCCTTCTGCTTGCCCACTATGCATGGTCCGGTGTCTGACATGTTTGCTAACATTTACTCTCTATTCTTGACTTGAACTTGAACTTGAGCTTGGTTACCTGGACTTGAACTTGAACTTGAACTTGGTTACCTGGACTTGAACTTGAACTTGGTTACCTGGACTTGAACTTGAACTTGAACTTGAACTTGGTTACCTTGAACTTGAACTTGGACTTGAACTTGCCTACCTTGAGCTTGGTTACCTGGACTTGAACTTGAACTTGGTTACCTGGACTTGAACTTGAACTTGCACTTGAACTTGGTTACCTTGAACTTGAACTTGCACTTGAACTTGGCTACCTTGAACTTGGTTACCTGGACTTGAACTTGAACTTGGTTACCTGGACTTGAACTTGGTTACCTGGACTTGAACTTGGTTACCTGGACTTGAACTTGAACTTGAACTTGGTTACCTTGAACTTGAACTTGGTTACCTGGACGTTGAACTTGGTACCGCTGGACTTGAACTTGAACTTGAACTGGTTACCGTTGAACGTTGAACTTGGACTTGGATCTTGGCTACCGGAATTGTTGCGCCCGCTCTGGACTTGACTTAACGTGGTACCTGGACTTGAACTTGGTTACCTGGACTTGAACTTGAACTTGAACTTGAACTTGGTTACCTTGAACTTGAACTTGGACTTGAACTTGGCTACCTTGAACTTGGTTACCTGGACTTGAACTTGAACTTGGTTACCCCTGGACTTGAACTTGTTGCCTGGACTGGGGGGGAAAACTTGAACTTGAACTGGTTAACCTTGAACTGAACTTTGGACTTGAACTTGGTGGCTACCTTTGAAGCTTGGTTACCTGGACTTGAACCTGAACTTGGTTCCTGGGCTTGAACTTGTACCGATTGACTTGAACTTGCAAGACTTGGTTACCTTGAACTTGAACTGTGGACTTGAACTTGGCTAACCTTGACACTTGGTTACCTGGACTTGAACTTGATCTGGTTACCTGGGCTTAAACTTGGTTTACCTGACTTGAACTTGAAACTGGAAGCTTGGTTTACCATATGACTTGACCTTGGACTTGTAACTTTGCTACCTGAAACTTGGTTGTACCTGGACCTTGACTTGGCTACCTGAACTTGGTTACCATGGACACTTGAACTTGAACTGGTTTACCTGGACCTTGACTTGAAACATTGAACTTGACTTGGTCCTTGAACTTGAACTTGGACTTGAACTGCTACCTTGAACTTTGGTTCTGGACTTGAACTTGAAACTGGGTTACCTGGACTTGGAACTTGGTTACCTGGACTTGAACTTGAAAAAACTTGAACTTGGTTACCTTGAACTTGAACTTGGACTTGAACTTGGCTACCTTGAACTTGGTTACCTGGACTTGAACTTGAACTTGGTTACCTGGGCTTGAACTTGGTTACCTGGACTTGAACTTGAACTTGAACTTGGTTACCTTGAACTTGAACTTGGACTTGAACTTGGCTACCTTGAACTTGGTTACCTGGACTTGAACTTGGCTACCTTGAACTTGGTTACCTGGACTTGAACTTGAACTTGGTTACCTGGACTTGAACTTGAACTTGAACTTGAACTTGGTTACCTTGAACTTGAACTTGGACTTGAACTTGGCTACCTTGAACTTGGTTACCTGGACTTGAACTTGAACTTGGTTACCTGGACTTGAACTTGGTTACCTGGACTTGAACTTGAACTTGAACTTGGTTACCTTGAACTTGAACTTGGACTTGAACTTGGCTACCTTGAACTTGGTTACCTGGACTTGAACTTGATCTTGGTTACCTGGGCTTGAACTTGGTTACCTGGACTTGAACTTGAACTTGAACTTGGTTACCTTGAACTTGAACTTGGACTTGAACTTGGCTACCTTGAACTTGGTTACCTGGACTTGAACTTGGCTACCTTGAACTTGGTTACCTGGACTTGAACTTGAACTTGGTTACCTGGACTTGAACTTGAACTTGAACTTGAACTTGGTTACCTTGAACTTGAACTTGGACTTGAACTTGGCTACCTTGAACTTGGTTACCTGGACTTGAACTTGAACTTGGTTACCTGGACTTGAACTTGAACTTGGTTACCTGGACTTGAACTTGAACTTGAACTTGGTTACCTTGAACTTGGACTTGAACTTGGCTACCTTGAACTTGGTTACCTGGACTTGAACTTGAACTTGGTTACCTGGACTTGAACTTGGACTTGAACTTGGTTACACAGCTTCAGCCAGGAATTTGGCTGCTCGCCATCTTTACCAGGAAAATGTAGATGTGAACAATTATTTTCTTTCTTTCTACACAACAAAAAGAGTTTGCTTACGTTTACTCTCTCTTCTCATCTCTTCTCTTCTTAAACTTGAACTTGAACTTGGTTACATAGCTTCAGCCAGAAATTTGGCTGCTAGCCGTCTTCGGCAGTAAAATAAATTTACCAGGAACATGTAAATGTGAACAATTTTTTCCTTTCTTTCTGATTCTTTCTGATTCACAAAACTAAGTATTCCTATACAAACAAAACTCCATCCAGTCGCTCTCTCTTCTGCGCTCCGTGAGCAGGAGACTGGGAGCGTGTGAGCCCCCAAAACTGAGTATTCTTTTAAAAAAGAACTCAATCCAGTAGCTCTCTCTTCTCCGCTCCGTGCGCAGGAGACTGGGAGCGTGTGAGTTACAAAAACTTAGCATTCCTATAAAAAATGCGCGATCCAATTGCTCTCTCTTCCCCGCTCCGTGCGCAGGAGACAGGGAGTTAGTGAGTCACGAAAACTGAGTATTCCTATAAAAAAATACTCGATCCAGTCGCTCTCTCTTCTCCGCTTCGTGCGCAGGAGACTGAGAGCGTGTGAGTCACACAAACCAAGTATTCCTATAAAAGCAAACTCGATCCAGTCGCTGTCTCTTCTCCGCTCTGTGCGCAGGAGACAGGGAGCGTGTGAGTCACAAAAACTAAGCATTCGTGTACAAAAAACTCGATCCAATAGCTCTCTCTTCTCCGCTCTGTGCGCAGGAGACTGGGAGCGTGTGAGTCACAAAAAGTAAGTATTCCTATACAAAAAAACTCCATCCAATAGCTCTCTCTTCCCCGCATCGTGCGCAGGAGACTGGGAGCGTGTGAGCATCTTGATTTGCCCAGGCAGCGCACAGATCACAGCAGCACTATTCAGCCAGCATCACCATCACCTGCTGCGCAACTGCTCTGCTGGAGAGTGTGAATTTGAATCTAGTGAAGAGGTGAGTGTGAGTGAAGGTGCCATGTGTACCGGTATGCAGTCCAGGTAGTACCCAGGCAGTGCCCATGCATTGTCCAGGCAGCGCATAGATCACAGCAGCCCTGTCCAGCCAGCATCAAATTCACTTGCTGCGCAACTGCTCTGCTGGAGAGTGTGAATTTGAATCTAGTGAAGAGGTGAGTTGGATAGAGGTTTGGATATAGGTAGGGATAGGCAATATGATATCATATGATATCATGTCATCATATGATATCATATGATATCATACGATGCCGGAGGTCTGACTAGGTAACTTTGGCCTACGACATCATATCATATCATATGATATTAAATCATATGATATGATACTCGTCTTTGGTCAGCATCATATGATTTGCCGGTCCCTAGATATAGGTGAGGTGGATAGACTGATAGATGTGGATAGCTCCAGTGCAAGCAAGTGGGCTGTCCCCCTGAACCTCACGCCTCATAATAAGGTGTACTATTTATTTATTTGTTAAGAGGTGAGGTGGATTGACGTGAGGTGGATAGACTGATAGAGGTGGATAGCCCTAGTGCAAGCAAACAGGCTGCGCCCTGAACCTCACGCCTCATAATAAGGTGTACTATTTATTTATTTGTTAAGAGGTGAGGTGGATTGAGGTGAGGTGGATAGACTGATAGAGGTGGATAGCCCTAGTGCAAGCAAACAGGCTGCGCCATGAACCTCACGCCTCATAATAAGGTGTACTATTTATTTATTTGTTAAGAGGTGAGGTGGATTGAGGTGAAGTGGATAGACTGATAGAGGTGGATAGCCCTAGTGCAAGCAAACAGGCTGCGCCCTGAACCTCACGCCTCATAATAAGGTGTACTATTTATTTATTTGTTAAGAGGTGAGGTGGATTGAGGTGAGGTGGATAGCCCCAGTGCAAGCAAATGGGCTACCCCCTGAACCTCAAGCCTCAATAGACCTTCAGTGACTTGTTGGAGGTCCTTGAGATGTAGTTTATCAGGAATGCTGAAGAGACTGGATCTGATCTACATCTAACTGCCACATGAATTCATTTGTTTAAATCCAGGATAACGCTCCACATCTTGTGACTTGCTTCCACCACGTACCTTTTCCTTCTCTATCTTTGCATTTCATATACACAGTTTTTCTTCTGTCCAGGAAACACTCCGCATCTTGTGACTTACTCCCACCACCCACCATCCACCACCCACCACCTACCTTTTCCTTCTTTCTCTGTCCAGGATAACACCCAGCATCTTGTGACTTACTCAGCCCTCCATTCTCATGCCAACTACCCCCACTCGAATCCGAACACGGCCATCTTCGGTCAGGTAGGTGACTTGGTGCTTGTTGTAGAAGGTATAACATATGAACGACTTTTGGTGCAAATAGTAGAACTCAGGTGTACCTGTTTGTGCTTGGTGCAGAAGGCAGGTGTGGCTGTTGCCATGCGGCTATGGTCAGACTGGGAAAGGAAAGAAACAGAACAATGGACAGAACAATGGAACATATTAGTGGCTGTTGGTGGAATGTTAGAACTCAGGTGTACCTGTTGGTGCTTGGTGCAGAAGGCAGGTGTGGCTGTTGCCATGTGGAATCACGTGTGACTGTTGTTGCTTGTTGCATAAGGTAGAACTCGGGTGTGATTGTTGCCATACAGAAACATGTGTGACTGTTGTTGCTTGTTGCATCAGGTATAACATATAAACGGCTGTTGGTGCAAATAGTATAACTCAGGTGTACCTGTTGGTGCTTGTGCAGAAGATAGGACCTATAAACGGCTGTTGGTGCAAATAGTAGAGCTCAGGTGTGCCTGTTGGTGCTTGACTTGGTGCAGAAGGTAGAACATATGAATGAGTGTTGGTGCAAATAGTAGAGCTCAGGTGTGCCTGTTGGTGCTTGACTTGGTGCAGAAGGTAGAACAAATGAATGACTGTTGGTGCAAATAGTAGAGCTCAGGTGTGCCTGTTGGTGCTTGACTTGGTGCAGAAGGTAGAACATATGAATGACTGTTGGTGCAAATAGTAGAGCTCAGGTGTGCCTGTTGGTGCTTGACTTGGTGCAGAAGGTAGAACATATGAAGGACTGTTGGTGCAAATAGTAGAGCTCAGGTGTGCCTGTTGGTGCTTGACTTGGTGCAGAAGGTAGAACATATGAATGACTGTTGGTGCAAATAGTAGAACTCAGGTGTGCCTGTTGGTGCTTGTGCAGAAGGTAACATATGAACGGCTGTTGGTTCAAATAGTAGATCTCAGGTGTACCTGTTCGTGCTTATGCAGAAGGTAGAACCTGTAAACGGCTGTTGGTGCAAATAGTAGAACTCAGGTGTGCCTGTTGGTGCTTGCTGCAGAAGTTATAGCATATTCGTGAATATTGGTGCACAATTGTATAGCTCAGGTGTGCCTGTTGGTGCTTGTTGCCGAAGGTAGAAATCAAGTGTGGCTGTTGGTGGAAAAAGTAGAGCTCAGGTGTGACTGTTGGTGCTTGTTGCCAAAGGTAGAAGTCAGGTGTGGCTGTTGCCATGTTCGGTCAGGTAGGTGACTTGGTGCTTGCTGTAGAAGGTAGACCATATGAGTGGCTGTTGTTGCAAATAGTAGAACTCGGGTGTGCCTGTTGGTGCTTGGTTCAGAAGGCAGGTGTGGCTGTTGCCATACAAAATCACATGTGCCTGTTGGTGCTTGCTGTAGAAGGTAGACCATATGAGTGGCTGTTGGTGCAAATTGTATAGTTCATTCGGCTAGGGTTATACTGGGATAGGTATACCGTATGATTGACTGTTGTTGGAGAAGGAATAACATATGCATGAGTGGCTGTTGTTATGCTGCTGCTTTTTGGCTCAAAATAATAACCCAACCCAACCCAACCCAACCCAACCCAGCAAACCCAACCCAACCCAACAAGCGAAGCCAACCTAACCAAGCCAACCCAACTCAACCCTGCTGGCAATTGCTAACGAAGGATAACGAGCACTACTAGTCCCCAACCCCTGCAACCCTCCCACCTGCCCAGCTATCGAGCCAACCAACCAACCAACCAACTTGACAATCAATCGACCAACCAACCAACCAACCAACCATCCTTGTGCCAATTCAGATTCGCACCTTCCATGGAGACAGCAATGGCTTGTACCTTGTAGACCGGTTAGGAAAAGACACCAACTAACCTACCAGCCAACCAAGCAACTAAGCAACCAACCGATCAACCAACCAATCAGCCAACTAAGCACCCAACCAACCAACCTGGTACCCATTCAGATTCGCACCTTCCATGGGGACAGCGATGGCTTGTACCTTGTAGACCGGTTAGGAAAAGATACAAGACACCGATTTATCCCCACCCTCAAGAACATCGCACGCCTTCCAGATGAGGCTCAAGTTCGCATTCAAATGGAGGAGAAGCACTGGTAAAGAATGTTTTTAGAGTGGTACAGAATGGGTAGAGAGAGGTATAGAATGGGTAGAGAAGTAGAGAGGTAGAGAATGGCAGAAGGTAGAAAGCTGCAGAGAGACAAGGCAAGGTATTTTATGTCGTTACAACTTGACGTAGCAATGTAACAACTTTAACTAACGCAATTCAACTGCTGACTCATTGCCTCGATAACAAACTCTTACGACATCAACTCATGACTTGACATTCAAGGCAAAGTGTATGCCTGAATGTCAGAACAACTATCAAACACCTGCTCTTGGGTGGGGCTCCATTCAGATGGAGGACAAGCACAGGTATTTAATGGTTAGAGAGCGGTTCAGAATGGCTAGAGAGCGGTACAGAATGGGCTGGGCGGGGCTGAGTGGTGCAAATTGTTTTTCTGAGTTATTTCTATCCATTCTCCTTGGGTGTACTATTCTAGGTATCAATTCATATTATTAAAGGACAACATGAGAAGCTCAGGTGCAGAATGGGTTGAGAGAGGTAGGCAGAGGTACAGAATGGATAGAGAGAGGTAGAGAGAGGTAGGGAGAGGTAGAGAGAAGTAGGGAGAGGTACAGCATGGATAGAGAGATGTAGAGAGAGGTAGGGAGAAAGAGAAAGGTAGAGAGTAATAGGGAGAGGTACAGAATGGATGGAGAGAGGTAGAGAGAGGTAGGGAGAGGTAGAGAGAAGTAGGGAGAAGTAGGGAGAGGTACAACTTGAATAGAGAGAGGTAGAGAGAGGTAGGGAGAAAGAGAAAGGTAGAGAGAAGTAGGGAGAGGTACAGGATAGGTAGAGAGAGGTAGGCAGAGGTACATAAAGGATAGGGAGAGGTAGAGAGAGGTAGGGAGAGGTACATAATGGGTAGATAGAGGTAGAGAGAGGTACAGAATGGGCTGGGAGGGGCTGGGCGGCGCTCAATTGTTTTTCATAATTTCCCCTCCATTCTCTTCTCTTCTGGCGTCCTATTTTCGGCAACAATTCGTGTAATGAAAAGACAAACCTTCCAAACCTTCATTTTTAGGGTTTTACCCATTTCTTATAACACCTCTTTTAACATCTCTTATTATTTAAAGAGACAGTCTATGTTGTGACATCCAAATCTGACTTCATTTATTATTTGGGCATTGTTTAGTTTATAACCCTATCTTATTTTTTGTAGTTAAATTATTTGAGCATGTATTTTTTAGTTTGTAAAAAGACAATCTGTGCTGTGAAATCCAACATCTAATTCTGACTACCTCTGCCCATCTACACGGGGATGAGAGTGGGTGAGAGGGGTGGGGGGCGTAGGGGTTGGCGCTGAAGTGCCCACATCAGCACAAAAAGACATTCTATGCTGTGACATCCAACCTCTGACTTCTGATTGCCTCTGCCTATTCCAGCTGGCATTCCATTACATCTCTTTTAACATCTGTTGTTATATCTCTTATAACATCTCGTATAAATGTCATCTCTGATTACATCTCATGTTACATCTCTCATTACATCTAAATACTACATCTCTTATACCATCTCGTAAACCATCTTGTATAAGCGTCATCTCTGATTAGTTCTTACGTCTCAATATTAAATCTCTTATAACATCTCTTATAACATCTCAATATAACATCTCAATATTACATCTCTTATACCATCTCGTATACCATCTTGTATAAACGTCATCTCTGATTAGTTATTACATCTCCATATTACATCTCTTATAACATCTCTTATAACATCTCTTATAACATCTCCATATTACATCTCTTATACCATCTCGTTTCCGCGTCATCTCTTATAAAAAGACAATGTATGCTGTGACATCCAAATCTGACTTCTGAAGGCCTTTCCACTGTCCCGCTTGGCAGTCAGGAATGGCGTAAGTAATCAGATGGCTTCATAAACATGTCTTATAACATCTCTTATAACATCTGGTCAAACATCTCTTATAAAAAGGCAATCTATGCTTTGACTTCCAAATCTGACTTCTGATCCTCTCTGACTGTTCCACTCGGCAGTCGATGGGAGCGTAGGCAGCCCATTTCAGTGATACGATTCGTCTAGTGGTACACCAAATCGCTAAAACAAAGCGGGGTCGGGGATTCGATTCCCCCTACGGTCACCCTGAGCGTTGCAGGTCGTTGTCAACCGCGATGGTAGCTTGTCCAGTCGATGTGGTAGACCGTTCTCTGCCCGCGTACGACAGGTTCCCCTAATACCACGCCCCACCAGGCGTTATCATTACTTGGGAGCGTAGGCTCGTCCAAGGGCATGGCGCACAATCAGAGTGGCACTCACCCCCACCCCCATCACCACCCCCACTACCTGTACGTACGTGCATAAGTAATCAGATGGCTTTATAAACGTATCTAACAACATCTCTTACAACATCTCGTTTAACACACCACCACCACTTCTGAATGCCTCTGCCTTTTCCACCCAGCAGTCGTTGGGGGCGCAGGCTCATCCAAGGGCTGACACCAGCTAGTATGAGCGGGCTGCAGGCCAAGGAAAAGTATCTGACTGTCAAACACATGTCTTTCATCCAGTCACCTGTCTGACTGTCTTACACATGCCTTTCATCCAGCAGTCGTTGGGGGCGCAGGCTCATCCAAGGGCACGGTGCACACCTAGAGTGGAAATCACCTCCACCCCCACTACCTGTACCACCACACCACCACCACCTCTGAATGCCTGTGCCTGTTCCACCCGGTAGTCGTTGGAGGTGTAGGCTCAACCAAGTGCACGGTGCACACCTAGAGTGGAAATCACCCCCACCCCCACCACCTGTACCACCACACCACCACCACCTCTGAATGCCTCTGCCTGTTCCACCCGGTAGTCGTTGGGGGTGTAGGCTCATCCAAGGGCAGACACCAGCTAGTACGAGGGGGCTGCAGGCCGAAGAGAAGTATCAGACTGTCCAACTCATGTCTTTCATCCAGTCACCTGTCTGACTGTCCTACACATGCATTTGATCCAGTCTGACTCTTCTACACGTGCATTTGATCCAGTCTGACTGTCCTACTCATGTTTTCCACCCAGCAGTCGTTGGGGGCGTAGTCTTGTCCAAGGGCAGATACCAGCAAGGACAGCAGCAAGTACGAGGGGGCTGCAGGCCGAGGAGAAAGAGGACAGCTGGACGGATCGCGACCATTGGGCTTTGTACCCAGGGTGGTGGGGGGCTCGGCAGGAGGACACCCCTCAGCCGCCTGTCATTGTGTGTATTATGGAGAACCGTGAGTGCACGCTCTCTTTTTCTGGTTGGGGTAGAATGGGGTGAATGGGTGCCTGGGCTGGGATGGATAGGGTTGGGAATGGATGGTGGGGGGCTCGGCAGGAGTACACCCCTCAGCCGCCTGTCATTGTGTGTATCATGGAGAACCGTGAGTGCACAATGAATAAATCAATACACAAGTTATAAACCATACACATTATGAATAATAATACCCCTCAGCAGCCTGTCAGTGTTTGTATCGTGGAGAACCGTGAGTGCACAATAAATAAATACAGAAATAAATAATAAATGGTACGCCTTATTACCAATAATAATGCCCATCAGCCGCCTGTCATTGTGTGTATCGTGGAGAACTGTGAGTGCACACTAAATAAATAAATAATACAGAAATGGTACACCTTATCATGTCGCACCTTATTATGAATAATAATACCCCTCAGCCGCCTGTCATCGTTTGTATTATGGAGAACCGTGAGTGCACAATAAATAAATACATCAATACAAATAAATGATATGCCTTGTTACAAATAATGATACCCCTCTGCAGCCTGTCATTGTATCATGGAGAACCGCGAGTGCACGCTCTCTTTCCTGGTTGGGGTAGAATGGGGTAAATGGGTGACGGGGCTGGGATGGAACGGGCTGGGATGGAAGGGGATGGACCGTGTTTTGGATTGGATGGTGGGGGGCTCGACAAGAGGAGGACTCCTCTCAGGCCCCTGTCATTGTGTGGATCATGGAGAATCGTGAGTTCACAATGAATAAATCAATACATAATTTATAAACCATACACCTTATGAAAAATAATACCCCTCAGCAGCCTGTCAGTGTTTGTATCGTAGAGAACCGTGAGTGCACAATCAATAAATACATATATAAATAAAATAAATGTGTTGCCTTATTATAAATAATAATACCCCTCAGCCGCCTGTCATTGTGTGGATCATGGAGAACCGTGAGTGCATGCTCTCTGTCTCTGGTTGGGACAGGATGGGGTAAGTGGATGCCTGGGCTGGGATGGGATGGATAGGGTTGGGAATGGATGGTGGGGGTCTTGGCAGGAGGACACCCCCCAGCTCCCTGCCATTGTGTGTATCATGGAGAACCGTTACTGCACGCTCTCTTTTTCTGGTCGGTGAAGAATGGGATAAATGGGTGCCTGGGATGTGCTGGACTGGGTTGGGACGAGCTGGGCTGGGACAGAACGGGTTGGGATTGGATGGTGGGGGGCTCGCCAGGAGGGTACCTCTCAGCCGCCTGTTATTGTGTGTGGCCAGGACAACAGTGGGTGCATGCTTTTTGTCTCTGGTTAGGGTAGGATGGTGTGAATGGGTGCCTGGGATGGGATTGGACGGATTGGAAATGGATGGGGGGGGGGGGGGGGGGGGGGGGGGGGCTTGATAGGAGGATACCTCTCAGCTGCCTGTCATTGTGTGTATTATGGAGAACAGTGAGTGCAAGCTTTCTCTTTTTCTGGTTGGGGTAGAATGGGGTAAATGGGTGCTGGGCTGGGATAGGATGGGATGGGACGGGATGGAACAGGTTGGGATTGGATGGTGGGGGGCTTGCCAGGAGGATACCCCTCAGCCGCCTGTTATTGTGTGTGTCCTGGATAACTGTGAGTGCACTCTCTCTCTTCCATCCCTGCCATTGTGTGCACTATTGACAATCCTGGGCTGGGCTGGGACGGGCTGGGCTGGGATGGAACGGGTTGGGATTGGATGGTGGGGGCTTGGCAGGAGGATACCCCTCAGCCGCCTGTTATTGTGTTTATCCTGAAGAACTGTGAGTGCACTCTCTCTTCCATCCCTCCCATTGTGTGCAGCATTCCTATTGCTGCAGAAACCCTGGAGGGGAAGTGCCCAGACAGTGATCTGTACCGCATCTTGAGACGCGTGTTGGGCTCTTTAGCTCTGTGGGATTAGAAAAGCCTGACACGTCGGAGTCAATACTACGTGGCTCCCAGCTCCTTAATAAGAATAATAATAAGAATAATAATAATAAGAAGAAGAATAAGAATAATAAGAATAATAATAATCATCATAATAATAATCATCATAATAATAATAATAATAACAATAATAAAAATAAAAATAATAACAATAACTGTATGAGTATTATCATTATTATTATTATTATTATTATTAGTAGTAGTAGTAGTAGTAGTATTTTATGATCCTGAATAATAATGATGATGATGATGACGATGATGATGATGATGACGATGATGATGATGATAATATTATTATTATTAATTATAATAATTATAATAATAATGATGATAATGATATTATTATTATTATTATTATTATTATTATTATTAATAATAATTATGATAATAACAATAATAATAATAATATTAATATATGGAGCCCATTCCTATTGCTGCAGAAACCCTGGAGGGGAAGTGCCCAGACAGTGATCCGTACCGCATCTTGAGGCGCGTGTTGGGCCCTCTAGCTCTGTGGGACAAGAAAAGCCTCACACGTCGAAGTAAATACTATGTGGCCCCTAGCTCCCTTGACAGCAGCTCCTTCTTTGAGGAGGATGCCGGCGAGGATGGAGAGGATGATGCGGAGGGCGATGGAGGGGGCGGAGCGAGGAGTGGAGGTGGGGAGGAGGAGAAGGTTGTGTTGCTGGAGAAGCTCCCGGTCCCGTGGCTTATTGACTTCGAGCAATTGGCTGCTGGGAGTACTGTACCGGAGGGCTATGCCACAGGCAGGGGTCCTCTATACAGGTAAGTGGTGTGGTGTGGGGGGGGGCGTGTGTGTGTGTGAGGGGGGGGGGGGGGGGGGTCAGTGGCTCATTGACTTTGAGCAATCGGCTGCTGGAGAAGCACATAGACCGGAGGGCTATGCCACAGGGCAGAGGGGTCCTCCATTCAGGTGGGTTTTGTGTGTGGGATGAGTGATTGTAGTGTGGTATGGGGGGGAAGGGGGGGGGGGGGGGGGGGGGGGGGGAGTGGGGGGGGTTGTGGGGGGGGGGTGTGGTGTGTGTTTTTGTGTTTTGTGGTTGTGTTTGGGGTGGGTGTCCCCCGTGGCTCAATTGACTTCGAGCAATAGGTCAGCTGGAAAGCACCGACCTAGGGCTATGTGTGAGGGGGGGGATGGGAGTTTTTTGGATTTTTTGGGGGGGTGGGGGTCTGGGTCATGATGGTATTTCACTCCATGCTAAAAGAGCAAAAAGCTGAAAGAACAACTGCTAAGTGGGAGCACCGTTCTGCTGGAGGGCTATGCCCAGGCAGGGGTCCTCTCTTCAGGTGCGTGTTGTTTGGGAGTGATGTGTGTGTGGGGTGTTTGGGGGTGGTGTGGGTTGTGTGGTGTTGGGGGGGGGGGGGGGGGGGGGGGGGGGGGGGGGGGGGGGGGGGGGGGGGGGGGGGGGGGGGGGGGGGGTTGGGGGGTGGGGGGGCTTGGCTTATTGACTTTGAGCAGCTGGCTGCTGGGAGCACCGTACCGAGGGGCTATGCCCAGGCAGGGGTCTCTATTCAGGAAAAAAATAGGTGTGGTGGGGGTAAGGAGGAGGTGTGTGTGGGTGGGGTTGGGGCGTGCGGGGGTGGCGGTGGGGGGGTGTGAAGTTTCTAGTGGCTCATATGACTTTGAGCAATTGGCAATCTGGGAGCACCGTTCCTCTGAGGGTTCCTGCTATTCAGATGTGTTGGGTGGGGCATGAGTGTGGTGTGGTGTCGTGGTGGGTGGGTGGTGGGGGGCGGGGGGGCTTGTGGGTGGGCGTGTGTGGCTGTGAGGGTGGGTGGGTTGTGTGGGCTGGGGACCTCCGGTGCGTTTGGTTTGTTTGTTTGGGTGTGTGTTTGTTTGGTGGTCTGTGGGGTGTGGGTGGGGTGGTGGTGGTGGGTAATTGTTGTGTTATGTATACTGGTGGGTGGGTTTGGGTGTGTATGGGGGTGCTATGCCACATGCAGGGGTCCACTCTTCAATTGCGGCGGACATTTTTGCTCTTTCTTCTTCCTTCTTCAGTTGTTATAAAAGACAAAGTGGGAGGGGGGGGGGGGGGGGGGGGGGGGGTGGGGGCTATCGTTACCCTTAACTAAACTGTACTAAAATCAAACCAAACCAATCCAAACCAAACCATACCAAACCATACAACAAAACACTAAACCCCCGTATTCTCACCCCACACATTTCCACACGTCTTGCAAGGGAGTGGACCCTCTTGCAAAGGAGTGGTCTCATACATACCGTACACCACAGCAGGTGCGGAGATCAATCCACAGATGACTGCGGCCCAGGGTGCCCGACCACAGAGCAGCCAGCAGTGATGGCCACCACAAAGTGAAGCTCAAGACCCCAATGGAAAACCTAACCTCAAGAGGGGCCCAGCCGGGGAACCAGCATTGCAGATTTCAGACTGACAACTCCAGTTGGCTTACAACTCCACCCCCATCAGGCCACACACACACACCACACCAACATCACCCGCACACAGACCGACACACACCCAAACCCCACACCCCCCAACACACACTATCCTCCCCCTCCGCCCCCACAACCCAACAACCACACATCACCACCACAGCACACAACAACACACACACACAAGGGAGTGGACTATCTCATGGACTGAAGCTGAAGACTCACCACAATGGAGAATTGGGGATAACCTTACCTCAATCCCCCCCCACCCACACCCACACACACACACACGCACACCAGGGAATGGGCCATCTCATGGACCAAAGCTGAAGACCCACCACAAGGGAGGATCGGGGAGAACAAGTTGTATATGCCCTAGCAAAGCACTTCAGCAATGAGCTGCCACACACACACACACACACACACACACACAACACACACACACACCACAACACGCTCCCCCCCACCCACCCCACCCCAACATCACACACACACCAGGGAGTGACCATCTCAATGGACCGGAAGCTGAAGACCCATTACAAACAATGAGTCTGCCACACACACACCACCACACAAACACAAACACGCATCCCCCCCCCCCCCCCCCCCCCCCCCCCCCCCCACACACACACACACACACCCGTGGAATGACCATCTCTAGGACCGAAGCTGAAGACCCACCACAATGGAGGATCGGGGAGAACAAGTTGTATATGCTAGCCAACCACTTCAGCGACCAGCCATCCCTAGTTTGCCCTGCGGCAATGAATACTAGCTCGTGAGTACCCGATGGTGATGATGATGATGGTGGTGATGATGATGATGATGATGGTGATGATGGTAGTGATGATAATGGTGGTGATGGTGATGGTAGTGATGATAATGGTGATGATGATGATGGTGGTGATGATAATGGTGGTTATGTGAAGGGATTGCTGATAATTGTGATAATATGATTGGTAGTGATACTGGTGATGCTGATGGTGATGATGATGTAATGGTGATGCTGATGGTGATGATGATGATGACGCTTCAAGTCTACATAGCCTATTTGGCCTTTACCGGCTAGAGTGTGCAAAACACACACGCATTTTGTCCGCACAGACCTCCCTATCTGCCTGCTCTGCTCCTAGCCCCGCCCCTGACCCCCTCCCTCTGCTCCTAGCCCCGCCCCTGACCTCCTCCCTCTGCTCCTAGCCCCGCCCCTGACCCCCTCCCGCTGCTCCCTGCCCCGCCCCTGACCCCCTCCCTCTGCTCCTAGCCCCCGCCCTGACCCCCTCCCTTGCTCCAAGCCCCGCCACCTGGACCCCCCTCCTCTGCCTCCAGCCAGCCCGACCCCCTCACTCTGCTCTATGCTTGCGTCGCCCCTTGCTCCGCCCTTACCCACCCTATTCCCCTTGCCCACTCCCCCTTCCCTCTGTCTTTCCGCCCTTGCTCCGCCCCTTGCTCGCCCTTGCTCCGCCCCTTACCAGCCTCTCCCCTTGCCATCTCCCCCCTCCCTAGTTCCTCCGCCCCTTTGCCCCGCCCTACCAGCCTCTCCCCCTTGCCTCTCCATCGGCCCTGTTCTTTCCGCCCCTTGCCCCGCCCCTTACCCAGCCCTCACTTTGCCCTTCCCCCCCTCACCTCTGTCTTTCCGACCCCTTTGCCACACCCCTACCCCAAACATTACCCTGCCTTCCCTCGGCCCTCTGTTCTTTCCCCCCCTTGCCCCGCCCATCTACCAGCCTCTTCCCTTGCCCTCTCCCCCACCTCCCGCTGTTCTTCCGCCACCTTGCACTCCCCTTTACCAGCCTCTCTCCCTTGCCCTCTCCCCCCTCCCTCTGTTCTTTCCGCCCCTTGCCCCGCCCCTTACCCAGCCTCTTCCCTTTGCCCTCTCCCCCCTCCCTCGGTATTCCGCCCTTGCCCGCCCCATACACGCCTTATCCCCATTGCCTTACCCCTCCCTTCTTTTCTTTCCGCCCCTTCCCCCGCCACCCTACCCAGCCTATCCTGCCCTC
>JACBWV010000610.1:158207406-158213691 GCA_013435795.1 Chlamydomonas sp. ICE-L | reverse complement strand
GCCCTTCCCCAGACCACCCCTTTGCCCACTCCCCCCTCCCTTGTTCTTTCCGCCCCTTGCCCGCCCCTTCCCAGCCTCTCCCCCTTGCCCTCTCCCTCGTCCCTCTGTTCTTTCCGCCCCTTGCCCCCCCTTACCCAGCCTCTTCCTTGCCCTCTCCCCCTCCTCTGTTCTTTCGGAACCTGACCAGCCCCCTTACCCAGCTCTCTCCCCCGTGCCCTCTCCCTCGCTCCCTCTGTCTTTACGCCCTTCCCCCCGCCCATTACCCAGGCTCCCAACCCATTGCCCCTCTCCCACTACCTCTGTTCTTTCCGACCCCTTGCCCCGCCCCTACCCGCCTCTCCCTTGCCATTCCCTCGTCCTCTGTTCTTCGCCCTTGCCCCGCCCCTTACCCAGCCTCACCCCTTTGCCCTCTCCCCCAACCCCTCTGTTCCTCCCGCCCCATGCCCGCCCCTTACCCAACCTCTTCCCTTTGCCCTCTCCCCACTCCATATGTTTCTTCCGCACCATTGCCACCCTCCCCCTACCAGCCATTGCCCTGCCCCCTACGCAGCCTCTTCCCTTCACCCTCTCCCCCCTCCCGCTATGCTTTCCGCCCTTGCCCCGCCCGTTACCCAGCTCCCCCCATGGACCCTCTCCCTCGTCCCTCTGTTCTTTCCGCCCACTGCCCCGCCACGTACCCAGCATCACCCATTGGCCTCTCCCCCACCCTATGTTCTTTCCGCCCCTTGCCCCGCCCCTTACCCAGCCTCTTCCCCTTGCCCTCTCCCTCGTCCCTCTGTTCTTTCGCCCTCTTGCCACGCCCCTTACTCAGCCCTCACCTCTTTGCCCTCTCCCCAACACCGCTGGTTCATCCAGCAACCATGGCCCCCCCGCCCCTTAACCCAACTCTTTCCTTTGCCTCTCACCATCCCTCTGTTCTTCCCGCCCCTTGCACCTCCCCTTACCAGCCCACTGCCCTGCACCCCTACGACAGCTCTTCCATTCACCCTCTCCCCCTCCCTGGTCTTTCGGCCCTTGCCCCCGCCCCTTACCCAGCCTCTCTTTGCCCTCTTCCACCCTACCTCTGTTCTTTCGGCCCCTGCCCCGCCCCATTACCAGCCTCTCCCCTGCCCTCTACCTAGGTTGCCTTCTGTTCTTTACGCCACCTTGCCCCGCCCCCTTACCCAGCCTCTCCCCTTTGAGTCCCCCCCTCCCTCTGTTCTCCGCCCCGTGCCACGCCCCTTACCACCTCTACCCTTGCCCTCTCCCCTCCCTCTGTTCCTCGCCCTTGCCCCGCCCCCTGACCCAGCCTCTCCCCCTGACTCTACCCCCATCAGCTGTTCTTTCCGCCCCATTGACCCGCCCCTACCCCAGCCTCCCCCCTTGCATCTCCTCCCTCCCTCTGAATTTACGCCCATTGCACAGCCCTTACCCCAGCCTCTTTCCCTTGCATATCCCCTACCTCTGTCTTTCCCCCCCTTGCCCAGCCCATTCCCAGCCTCTCCCCCTTGCCCTCTCCCTCCTCCCTCTGTTCTTTCCTCCCCTTGCCCCGCCCCCTTCCTCTAACCCAGCATAACCCCTTTGCCCTTCCACACCTCCCTCTGTTTTTCCGCCCCTTGCCCGCCCCTAACAAAGGCATCTTCCCTGTGACATCATCACCATCATCTTGTTCTTTAAGCCCCTTGCCCGCCCCTTACCAGCTATTCCCTTTGCCTCTCCCCCCTCCCTCTGTTCCTTTTTTCTCCCCTTGCCCCGCCCTACCAGCCTCACCCCTTGCCCTTTCCCTAGTCCTCTGTTCTTTCGACCTGCCCCACCCTTAACCAGCCTCTCCTATTGCGCCATCTACTCCATCCCTCTGTTCAATCCGAACCCTGTGCCACGCCCCCTTACCAGCATCCCACTTAGCCCTTTCCCCCACCCTCTGTTCTTTCCGACTTTCCAAGCCCCCTGTACCAAAGATATTCCCTTTGCCCTCTTCCCCTCCCTATTGATTCTTTCCGCCCCTTGCCCCGCCCTTACCAGCTCACCCCTGTGCCTCTCCCCTCCCACGTTCGTTCTCCCCTTGCCCCGCCCTTACCCAGCCTGCACCCCTTTACGCCTTTCAACTACCACTTCCCTATGTTCTTTCCGCCCCTTGCCCCCACCCTTACCAGCCTCTCCTCTTGCGCTCTCATCCCTCCCTCTCTGTTCAATCCGCCCTTGCCGCGCCCCTTGCCCAGCCTTCCACCTTGCTCTCTCCCCCTCTCCAGATGTTCTTTTTCCGCCTCTTGCACCCGCCCCCTTACTCAGCCTCTTTGCCTCTCCCCTCCCTCGTCTTTCTGCCCCTGACACCTTCTCAATGTATATTCCCCCATTTACCCCCTCTCCCCCTCCACAACCTTATCCCCCTCCGCACTTCTCAACCCATTTCCCCCTCACCACCCAGGCCAAAAGCACCCGCGGACACGGCATAAGTACCCCATGGGCCTCAAGTTACACATCGTCACATCCCACTCCCCCCCCATCCACCCTTTCAAACCATTCCCCCCCCACCGTTTCCCCCATTTCACCCAGGCAAAGTACCCCCAGATCCCAAGATACTATACCTAGGAGTCAAAGAATATACCTAGGGGTCGGCTATGTTTGATAATATACCTAGGGGTTATTGTGTTATAATATATTTACCGTTGAATTATAACTTTAAGGGGATTATAATAGTACCGTTTGATTAAGTGGTCACAATAACCCCCTACTAACCCTGCTTTATAGAATATTAAGGGGTCACAATTAGCACAAATAGGGGGTCACAATCAAAACCCCTAACTTTAAGGAAAAGCTGGTTTAGTAATTATTTGGTTCAACTGTATTAATACTTATTCTATGTTTGATAACATATACCTAGGGTAGGATAATATCCTATTTAGATAATATAGTGAATAAATAATATTCGTTAATAGTATAAAATTAGTCGGCTGAGCCGGTCTCACCAGAATAGTTGATTATTGTGAAAAAAACAATTCATTTATGGTGAAAACTGTTCAGCAAGTTCGTTAAGATCAGTTTTGTGTCCAACACTAATATTAGTTGCCGGTTTCCTCAGATACCCCATGCGCGGCTTTTCAGTACACACATCGCCGATCAAATCAAGAAAACGCAGAAGAAAGCGGAGAAAAAACAGCCCCCCAAAAAAAAGAACACCAACAAAACACAAAAGAAAAAACACCTCAACCCACCCCCCAAGCAGCCAACCGCACCCAACACACAGGTGACGAACCCAAGCAAAAAGAAAAGGAAACGAGGAGGAAAAAAGGTAGAAAAGAAGAGAAAAAAAAGGGACAACATACAGAAGCGAGTGAAAGGACAACAAAAGACAAAAAAGGAAACAAAAGTGGAAACGAAGAAAAAGGGGAGAACAGAGAATTGTAATAAAGGGGAAAAAGAGTCCCCCCACCTCCCCCGCCCCTTCGATCCCCCCCATCCCCCTCCCCTCCCGCCTTCTCCTACCCATTTTCCACATGTCCCTCCCAGGCCCAAAGACCCCCTAGATGCGCGATCTCCCAATGGAGAACGCGGGTAGGACCATCGGAGAAGCCACCCACCCAACCACCCCCCACACATGCCAGGCCCAACACGACACACACATCCCACCAATTGCTACAACCCAGTGGTCCCACTCTCCCCCCACCCCTTATCTTCCCTTTCCCCTCTACCCCCCCTCTGCCCTTCTGCCGACCCATTCCCCCCTCTCCGCCCCTACCCCCCCTCTCCCCCCCTCCACCCAACCCTCCGTCCTTCACCACCCATTCCCCAATCTCCACCCAGGCCAAAGCACCGGAGCGCGACATTACCCCAGCGACCTCTGTACACCATCGTCGCATCCGCCGTGGCCATCTTCACCCTCCCCCTGATTGCCGCCATCATTCGCTTCGTCGGCGAAAGTGATGATGAGGATGTGATGATGATGAACAGGGCAAGGGGTGAGGCAGACGCACTGCTATCCTCCCCCTTGTCTCAGAGGTTGTTGGGTGCAGATACAGGTGGGGGTGGGCCCCCCCCCAGTCCCCTGCACACCCAGATGCTGCACTACCAGGTCCTTCGATATCAGCACCGGCATCACCATCAAGAGATTGGAAAGTGAGTCCCGATGATAACGGTGATGTGATGATGATGGCGATGGTCATGACAGTGATGACGGTGATGTGATGTGATGGTGATGTGATGTTGATGATAGTGATTATGGTGATGTGATGGTGATGATTATGGTGATGTGATGGTGGTGAACAAGGCAAGGGGTAAGGCAGACGCTCTTCTCTCCTCCCCCTTGTCCCAGAAGATGTTGGATGCGGATACAGGTGGGGGTGGGCCCCCCCCCGGTCCCCCGCACACCCAGATGCTGCACTACCAGGTTCTTTGATATCAGCACCGGCATCACCATCAAGAGATTGGAAAGTGATTCTAATGATAATGATGCTGTGATGGTGGTGGAGGGGATGATGATGGTGGTGGTGATGATGTCAATGGTCTTGATAGTGATGATGATGATGATGATGTGATGGCGGTGGAGGTGGTGATGAGGAGTGGGAGGGGGGGAGAATGGATGAGGAGGGGGAGGAGGTAGGGGGAGTGTGAGGGGGTGGGAACAGGGTAAGGAGGGGGCGAAGGGGGCCAAAAGGAGGCGGTGGGGAGGAGGCCAAGGGGGGGAGGGACGGCCAACGGAAGGGGGCACCGCCGCCAAGGCGGAGGGGGGAGGGAAGACGCAACGGGCAGGAGGTGAACCCCAGACTAGGGCGGCCACAACACAGAGCACACACACGCAACGCAACACAGCACACACAGCACACAAAGCAACACACACACACACACACCACACACACAAACACACATCACACACATCACACATACACATCACACACACATACACTTATACGTACACACACACACATACACACACACATATATACACACACACATATACACACATACACATCACACACACACACAGTCACACACAACCATCAGCAACAACACATCACATAACCACACATACACACCACACATAAAACACACCCACACACCTACCAACACCAACATGGACCCACCCCACAACCATCACGCACACACCATGCAGGGGCGGTGTTCTGTGCGACAAAGACGGTGGCAAGTTGAGGGTTACCCTTCCTCGTCATTGTGCCCACCCCAGGCCTCTGCTCCAAACACTCATTCCAACACACACCACACACACTCTCACACATCACGAACACACCACACACCACACAATCTCTCACACATCACACACACACTCACACACCACCATCACGCACACACCGTGCAGGGGTGGCGTGCTGTGCGACACCGACTGTGGCACCCCCCTCCAAGTTGAGGCTTTCAGTGCTGCACTCATCTGTCTTGATGCTAACCCCAGCTCTGCTCCACAAACACATCATCACACACACACACACACACATCACACACACAAACACACATCACCATCACAAACACACCATGCAGGGGTGGGGTGCTGTGCTACACTGACTGTGGCAAGTTGAGGGTTTCATCTCTGTCTGATGCCAAACCCAGCTTCTGCTGAGCAAAACATCATGCACAACACACAGGCACACACACCACAACACCTCCCATCACAAACACACCATGCAGGGGTGGGGTGCTGTGCTACACTGACTGTGGCAAGTTGAGGGTTTCACTCATCTGTCTTGATGCCAACCCCAGCTCTGCTGCGCAAACACATCATCACACACACACATCACACACTCACACACACATCACACACATAACACACACTCTCACACACCACCATCACGCACACACCATGCAGGGGTGGTGTGCTGTGCGACACCGACTGTGGCAACCCCCTCCAAGTTGAGGATTTAAAGTGCTGCATCACTGTATGATGTGACCACAGCTCTGCGGCGAAACAACATCATCACACACTACACACAACATCAAACACTCACACAACATCACAACACAAATCACACACCACCCTCAAGCAACAACTGCAGGGGTGGTGGGCGGGTGCGGCACCGATGTGGCAACCCTCTTCAGTTGAGGGTTGGGGCTCAGTTTGCTGCCCTAGCTGCCCCCTGGCCGGGGAATCTGTTGTTCTTAGACCATGGAACTCTATATTTGGGGTGGGCAGGGACAGGGGCTTGGGGAAGGGGAGAGTGTGAGGTAGGGAGGGAGGGCCCACCACCCAACCCACCCCCACCCCCACCCCAAAGAAAAACAACAAAAAAAAAAAACAGAAGAAAAAAAATACAAACCCCACCCACCCCCACCACACACCCCCAACACAACAAACACCAAAAA